>OZ038391.1:29722246-29844746 GCA_964036045.1 Eutreptiella sp. 'Long Island Sound 2002' | reverse complement strand
TTAACCCCTGAAGCCTCATGCCCCCTGTGTGTGAGGATGACGGGCAGGTGGTAGGGCCGGCAATGTCCCAGACAATAAGTCTGAAGTTCCGGAACAATCTCGAACAGTTGTCAGTGTTCAAGAGAAACACAGTCGTGTGTGTCACTGTTCTGCTTTGGATACAGAGAGCCAGCCTTGGCAGTAGCCCCATGGCCCAATTCCGCTGGGATGGACACAGTGCGGTGGGTGTGTGCAGTGGTGCTTGCCAGTCCAGGCGTGCAGTGTGTGCAGTGTGGTTGCTGCGCGCTTGGGGCTTCTACGCTTTTGCAGTTCTGCAGTACAACAACACACTGTGCACATAAGAAAAACCTGCCAATACATCGTTACATGCAATACACAGCCACCAGCACCTCCCTGCAAAGAAAAAAAGGTGATGGCCGCGAACTCAGGGAACCAGAAAGCGTCCACATTGCGCAAAAAAAGGGGGGGGGAGGGATTTTCGGCACCAATCTGAAAAGATACATCCCTTGTAAATCGGCCTTGGAACCCAGTCTGCCTTCGCAGCAGCCCCAGGAGCACCGTCTCAGGAGTAGCCTTGCCATGTTGCTGGGCCCTCTGCAAACTATCTTCCCTTCCCTTTTGCCAGCAGACTCTCCTGTACATTCCGCATCTCAGACTTCCGTCCAGATTCCAAGAGCCAGTCATGCACCTCAATCTCATGCCCAAGACCCGGAGCATTATGGTACACAGACCAGGTGTGCTGTAGTCACCTCTGCTGCCCCATGGATAAGGTCTAATCCTGGGGCACCACTCAGTCTGCTGGGCACACAACTACGCAAAAGAATAGACGAAAAATGCCCAAATGGCCAAAAATTGGTCAATGTCCCAAGTGGGTCATGCTGAGTAAAAGAAGTGATACCCCATAGTGCAGTCCCCATGTTTTCTTATGGAGGTGTTGACAGGACGAAAAAATCAACAACAATTGCATTTGGGAAACAGTTTTTTGTGCTTCTGCATATGCTTTTTGGTCACATCTTTGGTTTCAAAAATTCTGGGAGGAAAGAGATTGCGGTGCATCTCCCAAGGAGCATGTGCCTCTGTGATGTTTCGTGGATCCATGTCTGCGGCTTGTGGTACAAACCAAGATGCGCTTTTGGCAATCATGGTTCGTGACACTGGTGACACGGCCTATTGGAAAGTGGTTGGAAGGTCCAGCTATGGAATATCCCCTTGCCCCCAAAATTTACTGTACCCTTGGTGGCAGGCAGTATGCATGCAAATACACCGGACCAGTCAGTTGTTAAGGCTGATTTGTGTTGCATTGGAATGATGAGGCAATGGACAGGTGCTTCATTTTCGGTTGGGGTACAGCAATCTCAGCACAAGGTCTTCTTCATTCACCCCAAGGAAGGAATTGCTCGGCTGCCAGTGGGGGAAACCCTTGGTTTTGCCATGGTGCTCATTGCCTCCTTCGATTTCACTAAGCATACAATTTGTGACCGAATGAACAGGACCTTCGTGCTTTTGTAGCTTTGGTGGTGGTGTGTGCCATGGATAACCCAGGTCTATGTTGAGTTTTTTGGCCAGTGGCTGAACCAATTCTGTACCACCAGAAGGAGTGGCTTGAAGCAACTGCTCATCGGATACAGCGGTTGCATCCAACTGGTCCACATGAGCAGCAGCATAGGCATTTTCAGGCCCATTTTCGGTTGTCTCACCACAATCAGGGCTGTCATGAATCGCTTCAACGTCCAAAGTTTTGCGTCATTGCAGCTTGAATCATCCTTCTCACTGCTCGACACAGAGTTTTCATCAACAAAATCATGCAAAACTGCATCCAGCCATAGTCTGATTGTGCACAAAGAACCTGCAACATGGACGAACAGGCACAGAGCTTAAAGCACAACAGGACCCAAATACAACAGACCCCCCACCCTGGGGGGCGGCAGGGATGCATTAGAAGGGAAGGGACCTCGGAGGCGGCCCCAGAGGCGGTTAGGCAGGCAGTTGGAGGGGGTTGCCGAAGCGGTTGGGGGCCGTTACTGTCGGTTACAAATGCCATGAAGCCGGCACTTGCCGTCAGGGAGACAGTGGCTGGGCATAGGCTAGGCACCCTGGAGAGGGGGGGGGGGGGGTAAAGGAACAACAACCAGACGGAATGTCACACAGGGGGGTACCTCCCCCCTTTTCCAGTGCATCCCTGGGGGGGCGGGGGGTGTTGAAAAGGGGGCTCTAATGCCCCCGCTACCTCCTGGAGCAGCCCCCCAGCCCGTGTTGTTGAGCGTGCCAAGCCCCGTCCAGGGGCCGCCCCCCGGAGCGCACAGCCCATGCGCAGGGTCTTGCCAGGGCTGAGGGGCCCACTGCCTCCCACGCGCACACAGGCCCGGCCGCGTCCGCCCCCACAACGCGCAGCCCCACGCCCAAACGGGCGTGGCCGCAGTGAACCAGGGCATCCACATGATCACCACCGGCGGCCGCACCGGCGGCCCCCCCCAGAGCCAGCCCCGCACCTTCTGCCGGGCGGCGGTCGAGGCCCTGGTCCAGACGCAGCACAGCGCCACCACCGTCTCCATCCCCCGTGCCCAGTCCTCCGCCGCTTCCGCCGCGGATCCAGCGCCCCCTTCCCCGCGTGACCCCCACGCCTCCGTCGCAGGCCCCGAGGCCGCGGATGCCGTCCTCCCGGGCAGCCCCAGCCCCACTCCGCCACCCGCGGTCCCCCGGTACATGCAGCCCCTGAAGCGCGGGCTGCGTCAGGGGCATGACCCCCTCCCGAGGTCCTCTCCCGCGTGGCGCCTGCTACGCCCGAGCCCTGAGTCCCGGAGGACGGTCCGTGCGCGGCCCAGCACCGCCCCGGCCCCGGCCCCGGCACCCGCCGCGGCTGCGGGGCCCCGACCGGCCGGCCCTCGCCACCGCCGCGGCGACTGCCGCCTGCACGCGCAGCAGCTAACGCTGGATCTCCCGGCCGATCCCCCGGCCTCCCCGCCCCCGAGCGCCGCCGCCCCGGCGTCCGACACGCGCCGCTCGCCGCGTGCGCGGCCCCGGACCCGGCGGAACCCGCACGCCGCGGTCGCTGCCTGGGACGGCGCTGCGGCACTGGCCCAGGCGCGGGTCACCGGCAAGGCAGACCCGCACAGCAGCCGCCTCACAGCCCACATCAATATCCAGGCCGCGCCGCGCGTGGCGGTGTCGCATATCACTGTCCACCTGGCGCCCCCCGACGCCTGTGCCGCGGATGCGCCGCCCGCGCTGCACCCCCCGCCATCGATATCCGTTTCCGGCGCCCCCTCCCACTCTTCCCCTGGGGTATGCCTTGCCCGTTCTGCGGTGGATTGGGACGGGCCGAGGAGGTTGGTCACTCCGAACGGGGGGGAGTGTGGGATTTGGTACGGGGCAGGAGGGGTTTGCGTGCACCCGGCGCGGGCGTGCCGCCCTCCCCCCCTGCCCCTCGGCACTGGGCGCGCCCGGCACACCGCCCTCCCTCCCGCCTCTCGACAGTGCGCGTCTGGCGACGGCACCCGGTCCGGGGCCCTTGAAGCCCCCGCGGCTGTTGCCTGTCTTCTCAGGTGTCGCACGGCCTCAGCACCCCGACGCCCCGTAGCGCCGCCGCTGATGGCGCACCGCCCTCCGGTGTCCTGACCCCAATGGAGTGCTGGGCAGGGCCCAGCCCCGCCCCCTCCCACGCCCGCAGCCTCGCGGCCGAGTTGGGCGACGCGGTGGGGCCGCCGCGGCGACCGCGTGCCCCGGACGAGGGCTGCAGCGCGGGCCAGACCAGCGACGCGGAGGCGGAGGTCGCCGCGGCGGATGGCGCGCCCGCCGCGACGGATAGTCAGATGCCGTCGGGCAGTGACCCGGTGGCATGCGCCGGCGCGTCGCAGTGGCTGCAGACGGACCCGCTGATGGCGCCGCCGGTGCCGGAGTACCCGCACGTGGGGCGGGCGTTGCGGTTGTACTGTCAGCAACAGGGCCAGCGGCCAGAGGTATGTGACCGGCAACGCGTGGCATGGGCGCCCGTGTACTGCTCCGGATTGTGTGGAGCGGCTTCGGGGCAGGCCGTAGCTTAGGGGGCGAACTACCCTACCCCCCGCGGTGCGGCCACAAAAAAGTTTGTTTATCTAAAGTCGGCCTCAAATTTCCGGCCCCTTCAATAAATTTCATTTTTGGCCGGAGGACAATTTCTCTGATGTGGGGGGGTGGGTCGGTCGGCTGGGGTTGTTCAGGGCCCCATATCCCCCCCCCCCCTCCCAGATGGGGTTTTGGCTTGGCAACCCCCTCCCCCTCCCCCACAAGTCACACATCGGTAAGCCAGCACCCATGGCCTTGTGTGACACTCACGGTGCTGGTTGTGGTGAGCACCCCCCAGCCTGGGGTCTTCGTGATGACCGCATGCCGGGCACTAATCAGGCCGTCAGGGGAGGACGCCATGGGCAGAAGTTGCATTCTGGACCCCCCCCCCCCCCCTCAGGCAGGTTCAAGGGAAGGGTCCAAGGGAAGGGCAGCGAATGGCGATCGGCCAGTAGGCGCCGCCAGCTGCAGACGAGATCATCACACCATGGCGTCATGCCAAAACCCCCAGGCAGGGGGATGCCCACGGCAGTACGGATGCCCGCGGCAATGCGGATGCCTGCTTGTCATAGCAGAAGGTTCAAGGGCAAGAGGTCAATAGGCGCCGCCACAGGCTAACAGAGCCAACCACCAAGGCCTTGTGCCAACCCCCCCCCCCCCTGTCCACTTATCGTACCCCTCCCCCTTTGGGAAGCCAGGACAATCAAGTACCTAAGGTACCCCCTTTTGGTAAAACACCTCATTCACAAAGCAGGACATCGTTTGTTGTCCCCGTCGGATAAACTGCCCAGATCAGAACCTTCAGCACCGTCACCCAAATCGTCATCATTGACAACAAAAGAGTTCAATTCAATGTCTGCCATGTCTAGAAATGCAGTGCCAACATGGCACCAACTGCAAACGGAAAAGCTGCAACGTGAAGGACACCGGCCCACTTATCGTACCCCCCCCCCCCCCTTCACTTATTGTACCGCCCCTTCGGAAGGCAAAAAATTTTCAGTTCGGGATCGTACCCGGGGGTACAATAAGTGGGTGGGTGGGGGGGTCAGCGCCTGGGCAATGCGCCAATTATTGGGCGCCGCTGACGCGCAAACGGCACATCCTGCCACATTCAGCACAGCCCCAGCACACCAACTACTGGGCTCCGCGAACGCGGAAACGACACCAGCAAGAGCACCGGCCGCAGCAGGCGACACAACGCAGCGACCCGACGCAACATGCGGAGGGAAGAACGGGTGACCGTCCAGGGCCCCGTAAAGAAGCAACAACGAGACGGAATGTCACACAGGAGGGGTCAGGGCCTGGGCAGTGCACTGCCGTGGGCGTTTGTACTACCAAGGCCATGCGGAGGGGCCTAGGCAGTGCGGTGCAGTGTCTTCTGTCTCACCAAAGCCCTACGGTGGGGCCTGGGTGGGGAGAAGGGGGGTTTACTGCCCATGGGTTTGGTGTGTGGGGAGGGGGGGGGCTGCTGGACAGCCCGTACGAGAGCACAGGGGCCAGGCCCGAGTCCTGCCCTGGGCCGTCAGCAGTGCCCTTTCAACACAATATTCTGCTTCGGCACCCCGGCCCTTCTTCATCGCAACAATTCAGCAGTTGCGCCCGTGGGGCAAAAGAACATTGCACGCGGCTACGGAGGCGGGGGAGGGGCATCACGTCCGGTGAGAAGCATGTTTCCAAAGGGGGTACTAATCCTGCGGCGCCGGCACGCAAGTTGGGGAGTTGTACCTTTTGTACCTGCGGCTCACTCAGGGCGACGTGGACATACGCATGTGGGGCTCATTTGGGGCCCAGTCATGCATCGCGGCCGCGTAATTTGTGCCTTTCAGCTTCAATTCGCCGCTCACAGAGCCTTTCCCCCAAGGCAGGCCACAGTTTACCGACACGTTCCAAAGACGCATTTTTCTGGATTGGTGCAATTTGGAGCGTCTCACCTACTGCGCGCCGCGGGGGAAGGGTGATCAGCTGCATGGTAATTACCACCGCCTCCAAGCAGAGGGTGGGTTGATGGAGGTGCATGGCCGTGCCTTTGATGCCCCCTTTGCCCCAATCGTTGCACGCCTGCTCCCCGTCTTCGTGCCCATTCCTCTCAAAACGGTAACCCTCTGCTGTCGCGTCGCAGGACCTGTATTCAGGGCACCCACTCCCCTTCCAGTCCAAGGAGAGCCCCCATGTCCAAGGGCCTGATGCTGCCACACAGTCGGATTTGGCTTCTGCTGGTGGCGCGGCACACGCACCCACCGTCACCCCACCTCCGTCGCCTCTGCAGCCACATCCCGCGTCGGAGGCCACACACTTCAAAGCCCATCCCCATGTGCAGGCGCTTGCGCATTCCCAGACTGTCCAGTTGCCCGCTGCTGCACCGCAGCACATGCCCAGCGACTCAATGGAGCCTCTGGTGCAGCTTCAAAAGGGACCTGTGTCAGCCTCACTGCACCCACTGCGGCGGTTTGAAGCTCATGATAGCAGCAGTACCACATTGCATGCCAGCAACAACAGCGACCTGGTGGCATCTGTTGCTTCAGGTACATCTCAGGGACTGAGGTCGATTTCCTGGAGAATAATGGTCGCAACCCTGTTTTTGAGACACACCACAGAGCTCATCATCAATGCGCCAGAATATTCTGTGTGCTTGTCACAGCCCCCAGTTGCAAGTGCTTGCCATACTCAATGGCCAGCAACAGTGAAAGTGCCCAAGTCCTTAAGGTCATTCGGGTGTCTAGGGTCACTTGAAATCTTTTTTTTTTCGAAATTGGTCTGCAAATCAGCCATAGAACCTGTTGTTGAGAGGTTATTTAGGCAGGATCACGACTGATTGATCTCGAAACCCTTGAAATGCACCGCAGTTGAAAACCTGATGCACCATTGTTTCCAACATATGCCACTTGCCAGGGTAGGTTGGGGCCCAGCAATGTAAAAGTGCCCAGGATCTTGGAACCCATACCCATCCTTTTGGGGGCATTTTAGGTGGGGCAAATTCGATCTCATGCTTATCGAATGGAGCGTGTGAAGCGAGTCTTCATCTTTGATGTGCACCGCACGTTATTTTGGGGCAAAGATTGGCACAGATGTGGGCCAACAGGACTTCAAATCACTGCAAAGGGGATGCACCGTGCGCTGTGCGAGCAGCACGCGATTTTGGACCCATTTTCCCTGGTTGCCAAGGTGACCGCTGAGACCACTGTGTTCCCAGACACAGGACTGCCCCAGATTCGCACGCAGTTCAAAAACTCACGGAATGAGTTAAAACAAACTTTGTTTCAACTCCACATGGCAGAATGCTCAGTTTTATATCCAAATCTGCTATTTGTGCCCTGTGCACGTATGCCTCCCCAGTGGTGGGTGGTCATGGTAACACTAACTTACTGTTGGGCGCTATGCGTGTACTGTGCCTTCGCTGTACCCGTGCAGAAACGCCCCCAAAACACCTCAAATGCTTTGAAGAGCAACCTGAATAGTCCCAATAAGGCTACACAGAAGTGTGTGTCGCATTGTGAGAGCAGAAGGGTGCAACAAATGATTGTCTGCAAAGTACCAGGCCTCACCCTTGCACGCAGGCATCCAATTGCCATGACCACAGATTCTCCTTTCCACTCACGCATCCTTCCTTCTTTCCCCCCGTTCGTCAGATCCCAGTCTCCCACAGGGATGAATATAATACTGCCACAATCATTTTGGTGGGGGTGGGGGGGGGGGGGCTGAGGACCCCTGAAATGACAAAATGACGATTACGAAATTGCAATTTTCCACTGCTTTTTTTTGCTTTGCAGGTATGCATCACTGTTGCATGTATCATCCTCTAGCAGCAGCCAGTCCTCCAGTTCGTCATGTGACTGAGGATGAGGCTGAAACGGAACGCATTTTGGGAAAATGTGTCAAAAAGAACGTGCAAAACATTGTTCACATTGTTTTTTGGGTTGCAGCAATCACCTACGTCCAGTGCTTCGTCTGACGTTTGAGAGAGGACGGACCCAGGGCTGTGACTGCACTGTATTTTGGTTGGCCGGCATTTCGCAATCGTCATTCCGTCATTTGGGGGGGCGGGGCGGCCCACTGGCATCTGTATGTCCCTCTTGTGACTGAAAGGTACCTATGGTCTTATAGGCCACTGACGAGCCAATTTTCTTTCTGAGCTTTGTACTGCCTGCCGCTTGTGCACACGTGCAATAACTCAGCATTCCTCCGGGGGCGGCTGGGGGGGGATCCCCCCCCCCCCATTACATTCATCCCTGGTCTCCCATATCCTGTGTTGCAGTCGACAGCTATTCTGCCCAAGTCCATGCTCTACAAATCGCCCAATCGGCACACAAGCCCAGGCCGCAACCCCTGAGGCAATCATTGCTGCTGTCCACGCAGACGTACCCGACCATGGTGGAAGAGCCACAGACCCTCAGTGCCAGCTGCCCAGAGCTTTATACAGGATCTTGTACGTTGCTTTCCGTTGATTTGCCATCACAAGCTTCTATTGGCAGTTCTTTGACCACCCCTTTGGTTGAAGTCAAGACGTATCCCACGCTGCATGGCTTGGACGCATCGAGCACCAGTGCCATCCAGACAGCGCATCCTAACGCCGATACCCCCTGCTCTGCTGCTGTTACTCAACTGGCATCCACAGATGTGCAGGCATACCAACGAGGCGCCTTCGAAAGCACTGACGTGTTGCTGACTCTCAGCCAGACCACCAGTGATTCAGGTGCAGTGTAGGATTCAGTGTAGGATGGAGCTGTTTGTTGTGGCGGGATCTCAACGGCACCTGACAAGTTGAGGCGCTTTCCATTTGGTAGATGGGTATGGGGTGCCTTTGGTGACTACCCTGGACCCCAATGTTTGCTAACGTGACGCTTTGTAGAAATTTTTTTTCGAAAAACAATACTGCCGAAAGACCAACGTACCTTGCTCTGCAATCTGACAACCATTCTTCTTTGGCACACATTTGTTTGGGTGTGTGCGTCCATTTTTGCCTGTTTGTTTTTCATATGAAGACCTTTGATTGACGGATCTGAAGCATAAATTCAATGTATTGCCAGAATCCAAATGATAAGAGCTGACAAGCGTGCAGCACAGATGCAAGGCACAACAGATGCTTCAATGTGTACTCCTGCAGTACTGATCCTGATGTGATCGATTAGCGCTTTGCAAAGACCCTTGCTCCACTATCTCAGTCCCAACCCTCGATCTTGAGCGGGGTCAGTGGGAGGTTTGAATCTTCATCACTTTGAGCGCCGTGTATTGCTTTGGGGACTGTTGTGGTGATGAAAGTGGGCTTGCTTGCAACAAAGCCATGAACCCAATGTCATGGCCTTTGGCACCGCGCGGGTTTTGAGGGACCCAGTGCAGTCGGCGGTCCGGGCAACTCAGTCACAAGGGCATGCAGCGCCCCAGCCTCAATGGGACATGGTGCGTCCGGATGTGATCTTCAACCGCCACGCCCCCCGCACGTCCGTTGGCACAGGGCGTGAGACCGGCAGCTGGTCGGTACCCGTTCATCCTCTGCACATCCCGGCGAACGAGACGGTCGCTGCCCCGAAGGTCGTGTCGGAGCCACCGAGTTTCACCGCCACCGCATCACGGCCCGCTTCAGGTTTTCACGCTTGTGTGCCCACGTGGCGCTGGGCACTTGTGCCGGTGAACGTCCCCTCACAAACCAATGGGCCGGTCCCAAGTGTTGAGAGGCCTGGCAGACTTGTGCTTGCATCAGGAACAGGCAAGGAGCCCCCCACCCCCACCCCCCCACGCCAGGTGAACATGTATGTGCGCCCGGAAGTACCCACCGGCATCCTCTGTCAGCCTTCAGGGCACCCCCCTCCCCCCCTCCAGGTCCGTCCAACAATTCCTCAGCGATGAAATTTTGTCAAGGGAAAAGATTTCCGGGCCATTTTTGGTACACAAACCCTGGGATCCCAGACCCCCCCCCCCCTACCCCCCATTCTAGACCGACAGCTCAAGAAACATTCGATAGCCGCACTGTGCGGTGACCCCAAGGCAACACTCGGCACTGGTCTGATTTGCGCTGCAGGGGCAGCAAGGCAAAACAATCTGTGGACATTGAACTGAGTAAGTCTGGCATGAGGACAGGATCATGCAGGTTACTTCAAAACCTGACATCATGGCCCCAGGGTTCCTTTTAACAATTCAGCACCACGGGGGGGGGGGGCACCCCCCCTGGACCCTCCCCCCCCCCTCCTCTTAAAAGATTGGGCCCAATTTTCTTCTGGGCCTTCGGCGGATGAAACATTTTCTCTGGTGCCTTTGGTGCCAATGGGTTCAGACCAAAAATTTTCTCTAGCGACTTTGGTACCAGTTAGTTTAGACCAAAAGAATTTTTCAGCGCCTTCGGTGCCTCTAAAAACTCAGCACCACTGGGGGGGGGGAGCTGGAGCCACCCAGCCACCCAGCCACCCAGCCACCCACCCCTTAAAAGGAGCCCTGCATCCCCCCCCCCCCCCCCTTCTACGACAAACATGGGCCCGGGGCAGGACAGTGGGGCAGGTGCATGCATTTTGCGAACCGTGCTGCCTGTCTTTCCCATCCTGCACGGTGCTGCCTCAGCTGTTGAGGCCTCTCGCTCACATGGCCCTCAAGCGCTTCCCGGGGGGGCTACACCGAGTGTGTGCATTGGCAGGACGTGATGTTGACACCCCTCCCTCTGGCCTGTGCTTGTGGCTCGGTGCTTGGGACCCAAACTGATTGCTTTTGACCAGTGTTGGGCAGGCACATCCACCCGATGGGCAGGCATCTCCAGCGCCACTGGGGGGGTTGCGTCCACCGCCGCCGGGCAGCCTCATCCAGCACTGATCCCACTCCACTCAGCAGAAACACCCACCGCCACCGCGCAAACACATGCACTGCCACCGCCACGCTATCCCGCGCCATGGCAGGCAAATCCGCTGCCACCTGGCAGTGGGAAGGGCACTATCCATCGCCACTGGGCCATGCTATGTAGCGCCACTGGGCTTCATCGCCATTAGGCCGGCGCATCCGCTGCCACCATGCCGCTGGGCCGGCACGTCCAGGGCCACGGCGGTGCTGCATTTCTGTCCACTGCACCAGGCAGCCCCATGCACTGCTACCGCACAGCTGCATCCACTGCCATTCAGCAGCCACATGCACTGCTACTGGACAGGCACACCCACCACCACAGCTCAGGCACACCCACCAACAGGGGAAATTGTACCTTTTTGTACCTGCGGCTCACTCATGGCCAAGTGGATATATGCATTTGGGGCTCATTTGGGGCCCGGTCATGCATTGTGGTGTCTTCTTTCCTACTTCTTTCATCCAAAATGGAGGGAATTGGTGCGGTACTAATTACCATACAGCTAATTACCCTTACCCTGTGGCGCCTGTGGCGTGCATTGGCCGACGAATCTCCAAATTCACTGCATCTGTATGGCACCACGGAAAACCCTTCTCAGTGCACTGTTATCCGCTGCAAACCTCAGTATGGTGCTGATTTCTGAAAAGCTGTGCTTTCTCCCCTGGGAAAGAAAGGCTCAGCTTCCGTATTGCAGTAAGCACTCCCCTAGCCACCACAAGGCAGGTCAATGACAAGTACAGATTCAGATCGCAATTTCGCGCACTTTCTCTGCAATTTCCGTCGTTTTCTGTGATTTTTTGTTGGTTTTGCTATATTTTGGGTGATGATGGCCGTAAACAATGACCGTAAATGATGGCCGTAAATGATAGCCATAAATGATGGCCGTAAATGATGTCCAAAACTATGACCGTATAAATGACGGCCGTAGATGATGGCCGTGAATGATAGCTGCAATTGATGTCCATAGATGATGGCAACAAATGATGTTACTGAATGATGTCCGTAAATGATGGCCGTGAATGTATGCAGTGCCCAAGAAAGTGAGAATATGTGAGGTTAGCATGTTATCGTGTGGGTGGGGATTTGAGGCTGTCAAGTCAGGATTGTTGCGAAGTTCGACGCCCTGCAACATCAGCATGGCCCTTTCCACTTGCAGTTCCCACCGCTTCGGGGGCTGCCCGATGTGATTCCCGTGCACACAGTACTGATGTGCAGGCGGAGTCATTGGGGACGGCGGAGTCATCAATGTCGGCGATGGCAAAAGTGACGTCTATGGGCAGTAGCGTCAGCACCGAGAGCACACTTGAGTCCTCAGGCGCTGCGGCCCCATACAATCCGTCAGGGGATTTGAAGGCGTTTGCAGACACTGCAGGTGTGCCGCTTCCGGAAGCTGATTTGCCCTGTTGCACTGGAGATGCCAGGCATCCTCTTTGGACGACCTGCTTCTCCTCCTCATTTCTGCCCACCCAAATAAGACCCCCTGCCATCCCATCCTGTGCCTATTCCCGGTCCCATCGCACGCCCACACCCGGTTTTACCTCATGCCTAGTATGACCTTATGCCCGTCCAACATCACCTCATGCCCATCCCACATACTGCCTGCCCATTCCCAGAATGACTCCTGCCCATCCCATGCAGTCCTCAAGGCACCGCGGTAGCTGAAAAATCGGCGAGTGTTGCCTCGTCAAAACTTTTCCATTTTTCCACTCGGCGGCTAGTTCGGCTGGCAAAATTCATAAAAGGAACGTGAGGGAAAGGTGGCGAGGTTGTGGAAAAATACGCAAAATGGGATTGGAAAAAATGGGGAATTTGTCCCAAATCGACCCCCTTTCTCTCCAATTTTCCTCCCATTTCCAACCAATTTCACACATTTTCTCTACATTTCCTGGAATGTATTTTTGGCAATTTCTCACAAGTCCCCATTTCCCCCCGTTTTCCCCCATTTACCCCGTTTCCCCCATTCCCCCCTAGTTTCCCGCCATTTTTCCATGTTCCCCATCTTTCCGAGCCCCTGCGGCTGGTGAAATAATTCAGTTGCGGCTAGGGCGGATGCTTGAGTGCTATACCTGCGCATGCTATGCTACATGCCTACGCCCAGCACTGCCTCGTGCCCATCCCTAGTACTGCTGCATGCCCACGGTACTGCTGCATGCCTGTCCCCAGTACTACCTCCTGCCCATCATAAGCACTGCCTCCCGCCGATCCCCAATACTGCTGCGTTCCAATGCGCCCCTCGAACTGTTGTGTGCCCCCTGCCCAGCCCATGCACTGCCGTATGCCCTTGCACAGCACTGCCACTTGCCCTGCCCACCTCTGCTGTCAGCTGCTGCCTGCCCATCGCCAGTGCTACCTCCTGCACCATTTGCACCAGTTTCCGTCGGAATGTCTTTTGGCCAAGCATGGAAGTGGTTTTGAGCCGCCACTGGGACTATTTTGATGCATGGGAAGTCCCCCAGCGAGCATAACACAAAGCGGCCTGACCAAGGGCGTGTAAGCGTTCTGGCCAAGCGCACCCCCATGCGCAAGTGGAGTTCCTGCTGGTGAAGTGATGAGAATCCAACAACAGAGAGGCACACCTCCCCAAAACCTCCCGGTTTCTTCCACTTCAGCATCCGGTAAGGGGATACAAATGGGGTACAGGATGTGTGGGAATGGATGCAGATGGATGGACGGGAGTTGGGGATGGATTTGATTTTTTCCCTGCCAGAAAGTGGGTCAAGAATTTTTTTTGGGGTGGGTGGGTCTCACCCAAAATACCCCCCCTCCCCTTATAAACGAGCCCAATTGTAGGCATGTTTGTGTGTCGTTGCTTAAGCCTTTTCAGGCTGGACTGTCCGAAGGGGGCCACACTTGGCACCTGAGGGATGGTGCAAGCGGACGGGGGGGGGGGGGGTGCAATTAAGTACAGAAGAGGATGTCATTATTAGGGGGCATGGATCAAATGCAAGCTATGGCCCACTGAGATGTTGGGTTATTGGGGAAGGAGGTGGAACTGGATGATGTTGGGGTGGTGAGTTTTCGGATGGGGAAAATTTTGCCACCCTTGCACATCCCAGAGCTTACACTGCTCAAGCACACACTGAACTGCCAACGCCCCCAGATGTCACCAGGAGAAATTTTCGCCACCTTCCTGAAAGACAAAATTTTCATATGAAATTCTCCCCGCCCGAAATCATCCCCCCCCCCCTGTAGTGCTGAACTGTAGTGCTCAACACCTCGCCAAGTTGCAGGAACAATGGTGATTTCAGCTAAAACAAGGGGCTGCAGAGCATGTTCTTGGGCATCCCACCATGGTTGTACTATCAGAGCATCATCAACCAAACTCCTCTTGGGCACACCACATAGTCCCAGGGGCTTTTGCACTTTTGCGGGGGCGTTGCTGTACATAGCGGAACTTCTCAGTCCACACCAAAAATGTTGTGTATTTGCTCTGGCATGACGCATCAGCAGAATGATATTTTGGATGTCATATGGATTGTTTTTTCAGCTCTTTTTGGAGTTGCGCAGCGTTGTGGCATATCCATATTTTTCTCAGCCTCCCCATGAATCTAGTTTTGCCCGTCTCTCCTCAGAGCATCAAGGGGGCCGTCTGCCGCCTGCACAGCAACCGATGGACAAAACGATGCACAGCGACCGATGTGCCTTGCTGTCTGGTAACACGTACTCTTGCTCCGTGACTGAGTCGCGATGCAGGGCCGATTCACCCAACCACAGATGCTGCGATGGCGCTTCCAACAGCCCAACCAACAGCATCAGATACCCAGGCACATCCTCGGCCGCAGTCACAGCTGCTGCCACAGTCTCAGACACACACACGCACACCATAACGACCGACACTATGAGACCACCATATGCTCCACAAGACACAGCTACCGCTGCAACCTCAGCTACCCCAGTACCCGCAGACAGAGCCACCACCACCGCAAGCACGCACCCAGCCACAGGCACATGCTCGGCTGTGACCTCGGGCATGGGCACCGACCAAGCTGTGGCTGCAGATGCAGTGGTGCCTACGCACAAGGCCATCACCACAGACACAGGGACAGGCAGAGGCACCGAGGCAGTTTCAGCTGCAGCCCCAGCCGCATGCGTTAGCACAGCTGCAGCGAGCATTGCAGCGGCGACCCCAACCGGAGTCATTGGTGCGACCGCAAGTTCAATGGACATCGCTGCACCAGGTGGTTCAGTACCAGCCACCGCAACCCCTGCAGTTGCAGCAGTGGTCACACCCCCGGCCCCCAGTGCCACCGCAGCACCCACACCCGAGATCGCTGCTGCTGATGTAGTTGTGGTTGCAGCAGCTGCGGCCCCAACCACAGCCGCAGACACAGCCACAGCCACCACTGCAACCGCAGCCTCCTGCACAAGCACAGACGCAGGCACACATGGAGCTGCAGCCAGAACCTCAGCTACGCCCGCATCCATGCCTCCGGCCCCTGCCTTACCTTCAACCCCACCCACAGTCGCTGCTGCAGATGCAGATTCTGCAACACGTATCGCCATCACAGACACTACCACACCGGCAACGAGAACAACAGACACGGTCACAGTCACTTCTGCCAACGAAGTTGCCCACACACATACCGCCATAGGCGTATCAGCAAGCGCCACTGCAGCCAGCAGTGCCCCCACAGCTGAAGACGTGCCCGTCAGGGCAGAAGACACGACACGTGCCATTCAAGACACAGCCGCACCCGAATCTGCAGCAACCGGTGGAAACGGGGCCACAGCCACAGCCACAGGCACAACAGCAGCCGCGGCCGCATCCCCGGACGCAGCTGTACATGCCGCTGAAGTTGCCGCAGCCACAGCTTCCCACCGCGGCGCACCCGCTGCAGATGCTGCAGTGATTGCGAGCCCCGCTGCACCCACAACCCCCGCCCCAGCCGTAGCCCCGGCCACGAGCATGCCTGTCCTGCCTGCAGGAGCAACCAAGAATGTGCCTGCAGACACAGCTGCCAATGCAGCTGCAGTGCCAGACACAACCACGGCTACAACAATGGCCACGACGACGGGCACCGCAGCAACCACAGTCACTGGCACACTTGCCACAGCTGCTGCCACAACTGCAGACACAGCCACATACAGTCCGGTAGACAGCCTGACAGCCACAAGTTCAATCACTGCTGGAGACGAAGCCAATGCCACAGCTGCCACCACAACTGCAGGTGCAGCCACCCATAGTCCAGTAGACACAGCGACCTCAGGTTTGGACGCAGGCAACGCCTCAGGTGCTGCCACAACTACAGACATAGCGACACCCAGTCCAGCAGGCACTGTGACAGCCACAGGTGCGGACACAGTCGCTGCTGGAGGCGCAGCTGCCGCCACAAGTGCAGACGGCACATGCAGTGCAGCAGACACCGTGAAAGCCGCAGGTGCAGACACAGCGACACCCACAATTGCAGACACAGGCAATGTCACAGCTGCTGCCACTACAGACACAGCCACACCCTGTCCAGCAGACCCTGTGACAACCATTGATGCCACCGGCACTGCAGCAGACACAACCAATGCCAAAGCTGCTGATACAAGTGCAGACCGAGCCACGCCCTGTCCAGCAGGCACTGTGCAAGGCACAGGTGCGGATACAGTCACGGCTGCAGACACTGCCAATGCCGCAGCTGCTGCCACAACAACAGACACAGCCAGCCCCGTTCCAGCAGACACCCCGACAGCCACATGTGCAGACACAGCCACTGCAACCACCACTACAGACATAGCCACACCCTGTCCAGCAGACACTGTGACAACCGTAGATGCCACAGGCAACGCAGCAGACACTGCCAGTGCCAAAGCTGCGGTTATAACTGCAGACCAAGCCACACCCGCAGGCACAGTCACTGCTGGAGACACTGCCAATGTCACAGCCACTGCCACAATTGCAAACATGGCCACACCCAGCCCAGCAGACACAGTGACAGCCTCAGGTGCAGAGACAGCCACTGCAAACTTAGCCACAACCAGCCCAGCAGACACAGTGACAGCCTCAGGTGCAGAGACAGCCACTGCAAACTTAGCCACACCCAGCCCAGCAGACACAGTGACAGCCTCAGGTGCAGAGACAGCCACTGCAAACCTAGCCACACCCAGTCCAGCAGACACAGTGACAGCCTCAGGTGCAGAGACAGCCACTGCAAACTTAGCCACACCCAGTCCAGAAGACACAGTGACAGCCTCAGGTGCAGAGACAGCCACTGCAAACCTAGCCACAACCAGTCCAGCAGACACAGTGACAGTCTCAGGTGCAGAGACAGCCACTGCAAACTTAGCCACACCCAGTCCAGCAGACACAGTGACAGCCTCAGGTGCAGAGACAGCCACTGCAAACCTAGCCACAACCAGCCCAGCAGACACAGTGACAGCCTCAGGTGCAGAGACAGCCACTGCAAACCTAGCCACAACCAGTGCAGCAGACACAGTGACAGCCTCAGGTGCAGAGACAGCCACTGCAAACTTAGCCACACCCAGTCCAGCAGACACAGTGACAGTCTCAGGTGCGGACACAACTGCACGGACAGGAGCATGCAGTCCAGCAGACACAGTGAGGGCTACAGGTGCAGAGACAGCCACTGCCACAGCTTCAGACCAACCCACACCCTGTCCAGCAGACGCTGTGAAAGTCACAGGTGCAGACACACTCATTGCTGGAGACACAGCCAATGCCACAGCTGCTGCCACAACTGCAGACACAGGCACATGCAGTACAGACACAGACACAGGCGCCCTGACAGCCACAGGTGCAGCAGACACGACGGGCACTGTGGAAGACACAGCCCATGCAGCCAATGCCAAAGGTGCTACCACAGACACAGCCACTCCCAGTCCAGCAGACACAGTGGCACCCATCAGTGCAGACACAGCCACTGCCACAAGTTCAGGCACAGCCACTGCCACAGGTGCTGCCACAACCACAGACATTGCCACACCCAGTCCGCCAGACACAGTGACAGCCACAGATGCAGACATAGCCACAGGTGCAGACATAGTCAGTGCCAAAGCTGCTACCACAGTTGCAGACACCATGATTGCTGGAGACACTGCGAATGCCACAGGTGCTGCCACAACTGCAGACACAGGCACATGCAGTGCAGCAGGCACTGTGAGAGCCACAGGTGTGGACACAGCCAATGGCACAGCTGCTGCCACTGATGCAGACATTGCCACACCCAGTCCAGCAGCAGACACTGTGGAAGTAACAGTTGTTGAAGACACAGCAAATGCTGAAACTGCCGCTACAAGTGCAGACACAGGCACATGCAGTGCACCCGATAGTTTAAAAGTCACAGGTGCAGATACAGTCATTGCTGCAGACACTGCCAATGCCACAACTGCACACACAGGCACATGCAGTCCAGCAGGCACTGTGCAAGGCACAGGTGCGGATACAGTCACGGCTGCAGACACTGCCAATGCCGCAGCTGCTGCCACAACAACAGACACAGCCAGCCCCGTTCCAGCAGACACCCCGACAGCCACATGTGCAGACACAGCCACTGCAACCACCACTACAGACATAGCCACACCCTGTCCAGCAGACACTGTGACAACCGTAGATGCCACAGGCAACGCAGCAGACACTGCCAGTGCCAAAGCTGCGGTTATAACTGCAGACCAAGCCACACCCGCAGGCACAGTCACTGCTGGAGACACTGCCAATGTCACAGCCACTGCCACAATTGCAAACATGGCCACAACCATTCCAGCGGCAGGCACTGTGAAAGCCACAGATGTGAACACAGTCATCATTGAAGACACACCCAATGCTGAAATTGCTGCCACAACTGCAGGTACAGAAGCTAAACGTGCAGACACAGCCAATGCCACAGCTGCTGCCGCAACTGCAGACACAGCCACACCCAGTCCAGCAGACACAGTGACAGTCTCAGGTGCGGACACAACTGCTGTCACATTTACTGACACAGCCAGCCCCAGTCCAGCAGACACAGTGAGAGCCACAGGTGCAGAGACAGCCACTGCCACAGCTTCAGACCAACCCACACCCTGTCCAGCAGACGCTGTGAAAGTCACAGGTGCAGACACACTCATTGCTGGAGACACAGCCAATGCCACAGCTGCTGCCACAACTGCAGACACAGGCACATGCAGTACAGACACAGACACAGGCGCCCTGACAGCCACAGGTGCAGCAGACACGACGGGCACTGTGGAAGACACAGCCAATGCAGCCAATGCCAAAGGTGCTACCACAGACACAGCCACTCCCAGTCCAGCAGACACAGTGGCACCCATCAGTGCAGACACAGCCACTGCCACAAGTTCAGGCACAGCCACTGCCACAGGTGCTGCCACAACCACAGACATTGCCACACCCAGTCCGCCAGACACAGTGACAGCCACAGATGCAGACACAGTGATTGCTGGAGACACTGTGAGCGCCACAGCTGCTGCCACAACTGCAGACACAGGCACATGCAGTCCTGCAGACATTGCCACACCCAGTCCAGCAGACACAGTGACAGCCACAGGTGCAGACACAACCACAGGTGCAGACGCAGCCACAGGTGCAGACACAGTCAGTGCCACAGCTGCTGCCACTGATGCAGACACAGCCACGCACAGTTCGGCAGATGATATGAAAGCTACAGGTGCAGAGCAGGCCACTGCCATGCCTACCGCTACTACCACACATACGACAGCACTTCCAGCCACTGCAGCACTCACTTATACCGCTGCAGATAGAGTGACGGCCACAGCCATGGACTTATCAGTACCTGCCGCAGCAGCGGCTGCAACTGTAGCGGTGACTCCAAGCACGCCCACAGACACAGCTGCCGCCACCACAACAGCTGCATCCGCAGCTCCAGCTGCTGGCACACCTGTAGACCAAGACTCCTCAGCCCCTGCCATTCTGGATGACACTACTGGCTCAACTGCCTCCATGGACGCTGTTCTTGTCTCCGATTCAGGTACACCCATTTCCGCTGCCATGGCCAGCGCTACACATGCAGACACAGCTGCAGCTGCACGTATTCCTCTAAAGGCTGGTGCAGGCTCAGGGGCGGGCGCTGGTACAAATTCTGACATGGCACTGGCAACCGACGAGGCAACACCCGCTGCCACAGTCACGACGACCGCTGCGGATCCGGAAAGGAGCAGGGACCGAGCCTCAGCCGGAGCCCTGGCCACAAACCCCGCCGCAAATCATGACACGGTCACTGATACTGCGACAGCGGACGACGCTGTCGGTGCTGCAGTTGCAACCATAACTGGGACACATTCTGCCGCGGTGGCAGATACTGTTGCAGACGTTGCGGAATCAATTGTGGGGACAGCCCCTGCAAGCGATGGAATGGCGGTCACCGATACGGCGAAAGCCGCCAATGCTGTTGCCCCTGTAGTGGCAGGGACCGCGTTGCCTCGAGCCCCCGACGCGGTCGATGCGGTGGAAGGTGGCCACGCGCAATCAGCCCCCGCCACGGCTCCGCCCACCCCACCGGCCACAGCAACAGCCAGCGAGGGAAGCACACCCCTCGATGCAGCCACTCCTGCAGCTGCAGTTGCAGGGACACCGTTGTCTGCAGCCTCTGACGCGGGTGACGCGAGGATTGAAGGCAACGGTGTGCAGTCCGCCACAGCTGATACAACAGCAGACACAGGCACACGCAGTCCAGCAGGCACTGTGAAAGGCACAGGTGCAGATACAGTCATTGCTGCAGACACTGCCAATGCCACAACTGCACACACAGGCACATGCAGTCCAGCAGGCACTGTGCAAGGCACAGGTGCGGATACAGTCACGGCTGCAGACACTGCCAATGCCGCAGCTGCTGCCACAACAACAGACACAGCCAGCCCCGTTCCAGCAGACACCCCGACAGCCACATGTGCAGACACAGCCACTGCAACCACCACTACAGACATAGCCACACCCTGTCCAGCAGACACTGTGACAACCGTAGATGCCACAGGCAACGCAGCAGACACTGCCAGTGCCAAAGCTGCGGTTATAACTGCAGACCAAGCCACACCCGCAGGCACAGTCACTGCTGGAGACACTGCCGATGCCACAGCCACAACCAAAGAGCCAGTTGCCATACCCGCCCCCGATGCGGCTGTTCCAGAGTACCCCACGCTCCAGTTGGTGCGGTCCACTCGGGAGAAGCCCTGCCCTCGTGTGGACAGTTTGATCTCCTCAGGCGCCGAATAGCACCGTTGAGTCCTCTGGTAGCACTTAGCCCCTCCTCTTGCCCTACAAGTGCGTGCTGCAACAGTGGCGCGCCAGAATCCACAAGCCCCAGTCATGGCAAAAACCATGCTGCATGGCATAGCATCAAATGCCAACATTCTGGAGGGTTACTTCCACAAATACTGGAGGAGTACGTCACACCGGACGGCTCTGTGTGTCTTGGCCTTTCTCCCCCCAACAGCCACAGCCTCTGAGCGCCACTCTTGGAGTGGGCACCAAAGGGCTGAGCTGTGACGGCTGCTGTTCCGCTCTCACCCACAAACTTTGTGCCTGGGAAGTCGGGTCAGCCTTGGAGGTGTGCCACCGTTTTCCACCCCGCCTCACGACGTGGGATGTGGGAGGCAGGGGGGCTGTTGCACTTATCTACGGACCTACTCCATTCTGTTTGGGCTGCATGGGGGGCGTAAAACAACAACCACTTCACGGGTGCGCACGTGTTGGTCTTGTGGCCGCACATATGCGGGCGAATCGGCAACCCGTGCTCACGACACAGTTCGGCGGGCACCTTCTACACGGCGTCAATGTGCTGCGTTGTGGCCTGCACGACGCCATCGGGGCACGGCATGTACAGGTCGGCCTCCCGAGAGACCTGCGCTCCCTTTTGTTTGAAGCGCCACCTGACCTGTGCTTTTAGGCACCCAACCCCTCCTCATTTCCCTCAGGCCAACCCCTCTTCACCACCATAATGCACCCAAGGGCCTAATAGGGGGGGGGCGCCAATGCACTTCCAGCCATTCAAACCAAGAATGTGATGAGAGACCAAATCCCTACGCACACCAATTGCACTAGATGCTACAAAGTAGGGTACTTCGTCCCTTGACACATGCATCCGTATGTGGAAACGGGGGGGTCAATGGCACCTCAGCCACAATACCGGGGGGACCTGCCCAACACCGTACTCCCACTATAGAGCAAATCAACCGCATCCCGTGTCCCGGTCCATGAACGTTTCATGGTCCGCTCTCACACGCACAACTGCCCCTCTCCTCCACACAGACCCCAAGTGACCTGACCTGACCAACAAGCGGGCCATACAAAAGACATGACACTGGACATTGGGTGTGGCACAGGTGCCCAAACAGATACCCAGCCTTGACACAACAACCACCCAACACTGCTCCAGTCCTGCACCGGCTACACATGCATACGCCTCCATGTTGCCATTGGCGGAGCATCATGCGTGTGTCGGGAAATCAGCCACGCTGCACCCGCAGGCCTCCCCACTCGGACTCAAAAGCCTGCGGCGTGTCTGCAGCTTCCTCTTCCTCCGGACTCCACTACCAATGACGGCGGCATATGGGAGATTCACCTTGTGTTCTGGCTCACAGGGCGTTGATTGAAGTAGAAAAGGAACGCCTTCTGCGGAGCAGGGTAGCGGAGACCCACAGCATGGACACAGCAATGGGGCAGGCTGTCCCAGAGGGCGTTTGCGGCGAGAGGCTTTGTTTTCCTTCACTGCGGGACAACACTACGGGACAAACCAACCCGAAAGCGGGAGGTGTACAGGGACCCCCTATGGGATGCGGTGCAGTGCACCTGGCAGTCACATCAAAGTGGCAAGCGTACCTGCTAGCCCACAGGCACAGTGGTTGGCACGGTTACTGTCGGCCAGGTCCGTTTGTGGGGCTGTTTGTGGCCGAACAGAGTTGGCCCGCACTGCAGCATCGGGCAGGCCGAACACTTTCCTCTCACCTCAACATCTTGTTGGAGGTCTCGCTGCAGATTGCGGGTGGCAGGGTCCATCAGCCGAATGACAAATGGCAACTGCCAATCCCGAAAGAGAGGGATATGAAGGGCAGTATTTTTTGCTGAGAAACAGCAGACAGAAAGACTCCAGAGTAAAGATAGCGCCACCCTGCCCACAGAGCGTGGGTCGGCGGACTCAAGGTAACGCTGTAGGTTGTGGGGGTGGTTTAGGTGGTGCGGGCTCAAAGAAAGCAATGACTCGGGAAGGTGTGGGACGGTTTGAGGAAGGAATGCTCAAACAGGACCAGGGTCTATGCCATTTTCCCGCTGCCATTCTTTCGTGATGAAAAGGGCCTGGTCATGGTGGTAACACAGTCATGTGCTGTCAGCACAAGGCATCTCACCTATGCACGACCGCCTTGTGCAGGTGCTGCATCGGCACCATTGGCGCACTTGTGAGCTGCTGATTTCTGAGCCAATGCTCAGGATGGGGAGGTTTTGGGGGGGTTGCCACCCTGGCCCATGGTGCCATTAGACGCCTCCCAGGAGGACGGCATTTTGTTGCTCACCATTTTACAGTACTGCACAAGACTGCAACACCCCTGGCCCTCTGCCTTTGTGCGGGCAGCTGACCAGGCCACCCCTTAACCCTCCACAACTGCCGCCTGCCGGTTGCACTGGTTGGATTGCGGTGTTGCACTGTGCTCCCCACCCTTGTCTGACGACTGCTCTCTGGTTGGACAGCGAAAATATTGGTGGTCATTGGAGAAGGGTGGGGCGGATAATGCATGTATCTGACTGGTAACCCACTGAGTTTACCGCTGCATTTCTGTCCAACACCCAATGTGTTTCTGTGCATGAATGCGTGCTGCAGTGCCTATTCCCCCCACCCCCCCCCGCCCGAGGCCTTGTGCCAAACCCCCCCGCCCGTCCCGCATGTCCTTGGTCTTTGATGCAACGCTCGATCAATCGCTGACACTCTTTGACTAATCCAGGTCAGTGGTGGGCAATCTTCAGAATGGTTCTATTGATCTGGCTGGCGCCAAAGCACTTTCTGTGGGGTGAGCACGCCCTAAAAATGCAGAGCTCTCCATGGGGAGATGGGTTGTGCCCAGTGATCATTTCAAGGCTTTGTTGTCAAGTATCAAGTCAACCTTGCCACAATCGAAAATTCACTGGAAAGATTTCAGAACCCAATGCCCTTTCCCACAAAACTGTTTCTTAGGAGTGCGATTGCCTGTTAACCTGGACGGATTAGCGATCCGCAGACTGCTCTGCACACAGAACCAACAATTGCCCCCCTGCCCTCATACACTGCACTGGCTGGCATGCTCGAGCAGCTACCCCACTCAGCCAAACTTCAGAAGCGCAGTCTGACGTTGCTAGAGAGGTCTGACGGATACACTTGGCAGCCAATGGCATTCCAAACACAACCCGAGGGGCGGCCCCCTCCGTGCTGTACTATAGCTCATGACTGCGCCCCCTTGGTGCCACATTTTCTTTCACTCGCTCCTATCTCTCCACGAGTGCTCCATGCCCATGTGTGATTTGTTGCAATGCAGGTCCAGTGGTGTGCCGACGCAGGGCGGGTGTGCTTCTGTGGCTACAACATGCTATCCCATGCTTTGCAACACCGCACTGGTGACCACACCGATGTCTAATACCACACTAATGTCCATTACCTATTCGGCATACACTTCATATGCTACCCGGGGGGGGGGGGGGGGGGTTGGAATAGGCGAAATTTGGAATGGCGAAACTTGGCACAACAAAATTGTATCAGATTTTGCCATGGTATTTTAGGATTGAAGCCATTTATTTAGGTGTCATGGTGGTTACAAGGTTCCAAGGGGGCTGAATTGTCCGACTTCAGGTTCTGTGGATGACCAGGGGGACAGGTTGTTTGCCACAGATGCTTCTTCTGTTCTTCCCAAATGCGATCTTCGAGCCTGCCCAAGGTGTCCGCAGTTTGCATTTTATTTGGTCCATAGTGCAAGAGAATCTGCAGGACAACCATCTCTCCCACCATGCTACCAATGGAGGTTGCTGTGGCTTTGTCATGGAGCAATGAAAAAAAATTCCTGGTGCACCATAACTACCAGCACTTATGCACTGCGGTTTGAAATAGAGGCTGCCAAGCAGCCAGAAGGCCCCAGGAAATATCAGCAACCACCCAAAGGGGGCGTTTTGCGCGCTGTGCACAAAGTTTGTACAGGACCATGCCCAACCTGCTTAGTGGTGCCTAGTACCCGTAACAATGAGCCTTGTTGTGAATTTATATGAGTTGCATGCATGCTTTGCCCTCATTTCTAGTGCATTGGTATGTGTTGTTGTGCATCCTTTCCTATAGGTTTGTGGTATCTTTTTCGAGATTTGCCCAATACATATCCAGTGGCTCTACTGTAAGTGCAGACAGTTCTGATTCGTCCTCCTCATCAGCCGGCAGCACAGAAATCACTAGTTGAGCCTCGCCTCAACTGTTGTTTGCACTTCCATACTTAGGGGGAGGTACGGCACGCGGTGCACGCGGTGCGCGGTCTTTTGGGTAGTGCGGCTGACTCTTTTCCCATAATTCCCCCTTGTGCTTTTTCTCAGCACCTCACCGGCCCTGTAGCACCCCCCCTCCAGTGAGCCCGTGTGCCGTGGCTGCGGGATAGGGCGCCAAGCCAGGTTGCGATGGCTGTCGCGATGGTGGACAATAGCCACGGGTGCCTCAACCCCTCCCCTGTAGGGAAAACCACAAGCCACAATCAGAGGCACAAATGTTTTCCGCGGAAGCGCACGTAGGGCGAGGGGGCGGGGGTGTGTGCATTATTTGTAGTGTGTGCCAAGTAGTAATCGTTGCTTGTTGTTTCATTCCACTGTTTTCTATCCCAGAAAGTGAGGTGCTTGGCAAGCATTGCAAATTGCCTGCATGTTTGCCCCGCTCTTTGGTGTTGGGCCGTGCTAGAGAGCGGATCCTTCTCCTTTCATCTTCAACCAACGGCCCCCTCCGTCAGGGGGTGTGGGCGGCTACAACCACCATGCAATTGGTGAGGAGGATGGAGTGGAGGCCTCCGTTGTTGTATGCTTACCCCTTAGGCCACCGCGTCCTTGACAACCTGAAAAATCACTGAAAATTTTCGAGACTATGATGAAAAGAACGCACGCGGTGCGCACGCGGTGCGACACGCGGTGCACGCGGTGCGCGTACCTCCCCCTTAGGCAGTTTTTCTGTCTTCTTTTCATAATAAGTGCCATGGACGGGCATGAAATGCAACCAGCCTCAGAATCACATCAGCCTCACGCTTCCGCCGATGAGAGACTTGCGGAGCAAGCCAGAGAAACTCAGCAACTACGAGAGCAGCTCGCCCAGGCGTTCGTGAAGGAAGGTGCGACACTCCCTCCCCTGTCCGTGCCAGAGTTAAACAAGGAAACATCAGGCTGTCCAACGTTGTGGGGGTGTAGTATGGTTTGTATAGGCAAGAATATTGCCAATTGTAGCAAAAAACCCCCAATTTCTTCCTGTCATGTGCGCGTTGTGCCCGCGCTGTGCGCGCTGTGCCCGTGCTGTGCACACACGCCCCCCTAAGCCATCTGGAAATGGCAGCAAGCATCTATCACTCTCCAAGAAACAGCAAGAATCCAAAAGCCTCGAAGAAATAACTGCAAGTATCCAAATGCCACCAGGAACCAACAACAGCAATCCAGAAGCCTCCAGCAAACAATAGCAAGCAACCAACAGTTGCCAGCATCGACAAGTGTTGTTCAACATAACAGCAACACAAACCCAATACATGCTACAAAGAACCAATACACATGACAGCACTGCAGCGTGACTACAACAACTACCCGAGCCAATGGAACATGCTGTACCTATGAGACACAGCAAACAGACACACAAAAACAACTCTATATGCACCACAAACATGCCCACCAACCCAGGTCTTCATGCGAGTGGGAAGTACACATGGTGCCACCCCAAACAGCAAAGACTATGCACAACCAGCGAAGGGTAAGTCCCCCTTAAAGACTTGGATTTTCCAGATAGCAATTGGCACCCAACAATGACAGCCGGAACACAAGGGAGCCAAGCCTTGAGCTGATGCCCATACCCAGGATCGAGATTGACCTCACATCTCTTCCAAAAGCGTTTTCAATTACTTCTGTGTCGCTTTGCACAGCAGTGCATGACCGAGGCCAGGTCATCAAAAGGATCAGGGGGTCACCAATGCTTAGCCACCTCCTACTGCCTGTCTATGGCCGTTGTGTTATCCTCCACCACAGTGAAATCCTTCTGTATTACGATCTGACCTTTAGTCTGTCCCTGCTAGATGGTTGTGGCATATTTGTTTCGTATTGCAGACTCTTCTCCTGATACCATGTATGCTCAACCCTATGGCTATGCTCAGCCCGCTGGGTACTATGCTCAGCCTGCTCAGCCTGCTGGGACCTACCAGTTCCACGCCCCAATCCACGCACCCCAACAACAGGGCCTTCGTGAAAGCCTGTACTACCAGGTATGTCCTCCCAAGAGCGTGGCTGCATGCTCGCAGCAGCGGTGAATGCAAGGGTCAGGCAGTGCTGTGTGGGCCGCAACAGGCATTTCTTCCGCAGCCTTGCAGCTTTCCACCCGTTTGCCGAATGTTGCAAGGTATGGGAGATGGAGGGCAGGAGCATTGTTCCTCCCTCAAACTCATGATGGAGGGGCTGTGTGATAGGTCACGGATATTCAGCAGGAGCCCTCGTTTGTACTATATGCCCTACTTCTTGAACCAGGCGGTTGCCTGAGAGCTCACATTACACTCTTTGAACTTGTTGAGCCTGAGGAAAAAAAAATAGGTCACGGATATTCAGCAACACGGGAGCCTTGTGCAGCAGCTTCCATCATTTTCAGCGTGTTGCAAGATCTATGACGTGTCGTGAATGTTTGCTCAGCAGATGTATCTGCACTCTGATGTTCTGAGCACTGTGAGGGTAGATGTCCGCAGTTTGTGACCCCTATCTCGTCTCAGAGGTAGTGGTGCAGGTCTGCGGAGAGCACTTTGGAATGGGACGCGTGGATGAATACCTTTGTGCGTGTGATGGGGCCATTGTGGGACAAAGCAGCTTTTGGCAAAGACACAGCAAACGATCATGAGACTTTATTGCAGAACCCACATCATTGCAGACTCCAGAGCAGTAGAAGCTGAAGCCATGGGCAATGATGGTACACTGGAGGGTGGTTCGGGGGTGTCACAGAGTCGGAGCACCTGTACACAGGCGAGATGCTGAACGATACAAATAGCCTTGCAAGACCCGTGTTTCCTTGTGTGTTGTTGCCATCAGGCAGTGGAAGAAGGGCCACAGAACGACAGAGAGACACAGGTAACTCATGTCAACGGATTGCCACAGATATATCAGAGCCATTGTGCTTTCAGGGTTGGGGATGGGAATGGTGTTCCTTTGTTTGTGCCATTGGGCCCGGTGATCATGTCCTCTCAGTCGCCCCACCATTTTGATATGCCCAACTGTCAGTGTCATTCCATCTCCGTCATGCTCTGCCCAATGACAATGTCTCTGTTCAAGAGGAAGGCGGTTGCATTCTGTGTCTTCCCCCTCGGTGCCCATCTGGCGTGTTGCTTCAAAGGCACTACCGTGTCTGGCCACTTTGTTTTCAGGGTCAGCCTGCAGCCGGTTACACCAGAGGCACTGGAGGTGCGGAGCCTGGAACATATGGTACCTCCCAGTCAGTGTCTGGGCACAACTACACAGGACGTACTGCTGTTGGTTTCCTGGATATGGCTGGATATGCCTTTGGTGCGAAGCCTGTTGGCCAGTCTCGCCCACAGGGTTGGCAATCCAACCCCGCTGCCAACGCTATTGGTGGCCCTTATTACGATGCATCCCACCACAAGTATTGATCAGTGGACTTGCTGGACTGATATCCCGCTAAACGCAACGAAACTTGGGTCTGGACCCAGCCCCTGGGGGTGGGGTGAAGTGAGGATTCGTCACCACCACGCAAGCAGCGGTAAAGGCATCGTCTGTCCGGGGGCCAGGGTGCATGATGCACTGAGCCAAAGACCCAAAGAGTGCAGTTGAAGGATCAGCTGGGGTTCTTGAACGTTTGGTTTTTGTGCCAATCCACCGCTGGTTCACGCACTAATTCCATGAAGTGTATATTGTATTGATTTAGTCTTGGTGCCTGTTGGTGCCAGGTCATTTTGCACGCATGGTCTGATTTGCCTCAGTGAGTCCCACCAATTGCAGCAACTCTTTTATGGTGTGTGCCACAGTCGTACATTTGCTCTTTGGTTCCTCTAAAACAGTTGACTGAATCAGTGATGGGTGGCTGACGTTTATCAGCCTGCATGCTCATGCCTTGTCATGGGCCCATGCCAACCAATTTCAGAAGGTGCTAGTTACCTTTCCAGGTGCAGATAAGCTTCACTAGGGCAGCGGAGAAGAGTCCAAATGCGTTGCATGGGCTCATTTGGCAGTCATTTATCACACGTGGACGCAGCATTGAACGAACCATTTCCGGCTTACAAAATGGTGCTGATGTGAATGAGGATCTTTCTGTGCTGTTCTTGTGTTGGTTTGAGGGCAGGGAAGTGCGCAAGTTTTTTCTAGTACCTGTTCGGTTGGTAATGGTTGAGTCATTTTCAGCAGTTTGATTATTTTGCACCATTCCCGGTCTCGTGATACTTACACTCCCGGATGGTATGATATCCGTGGGGTGATCGTCAGGCTGTGAGCATGACTGAGCATTAATGATGGACCAAAGTCTTAGAGCAGAGTTTTGCAGTGGATAGCAGTGCTGCACAAGGTGTTGGGTTGGGGCGGATACTGGCCAAGTCTCGGGGCAGTCCTGATACTCCATTGAACAGCCAGGAAGCACACTACTCATGCAGCCATTTTCCGCTGATATTTTCCAGTTCCATGATCCCAACACACTGTAGGTTTTTTGGCTCATAAATACGACAATTGGAGCCTTCTGGGAGTCAGCTCAAAGTTTCAAAAGTAGACAGCTTAAAAATCAAAATTCCAGACCCGATTTTTTTGATATTCTGACTGCCCACCATGATCAAGTACCAGATGCAAAGCCTGCGGAACACTGAGTTTTTGTTGGTCTGTTAATCATTTTTGGCTGTTGGGTGTGGGGGCCGGTGCATAAAAATTGGAAATTCGAAAACTAATTTTGTTGTGATTTTGACCCCCCATTCTGATCAAATATCACATGTAAACCCTGAGTTGCACCCTATTTACATGCTTTTCACCCCTTGTGGCCATTAGGTGCTGGAGGGATTAGGGTTTTGTAACCCCACACTATTTGTGGCAGTGGTTTGCCTAAGCAGAGGTGTCAAAGGCAGGCGACGTATGAACCTGTGGAAGATAGCATTGCACGCATTGTCGTGCTACTTCTATTGCCTTCGCCAAATTCACCTCACGGAAAGTTGGTTATAACAGATAACACAAAGTTGACCAACAGTCGAGTTGATGACAATCCTCAATAGCTCAAAAGTTGGAAATTCCACAACCAGGATTTTTTTTTTGGATACTGTGACTGCTCAGTATGATCAAATATTCTTAGTACAGCATATTCAAGGCCTGCCAGCAGTAACGGGTCAGAACACCCAGACAATCAGACTGATTCTCTTCGTACCTCCGGAAACGTTTTGCCATATGGCATGGCGGTTGCCACCGCACTGGAGAGCGCCCCCTTAGTTCCCACGTATGAGCTGTGGGTTTTCGCCTTGTGCCCTGTCTACCAGGGATCCAGTGTATCATGTACTTGAGTTGTCCAACTATCTTGAGCACTTGTGAACACTTTGAGTCAGCCCAATAAAAATCTGAGAGTGTTGTCTAGTGGATATTCTCGATTGGTCATTTTGCGATGCTACACTGCACCCATAGAGCGAAAAGTGCATATCGTTGTAACACGAGGGCTTTGTTGTGATTATGTGCATCTTTTGCCAAGAGACCAGTACCCCCCCCCCCCCCCCGCTCTCTGTACGGGGCCCTCCCCAAGGGACTGTGAAAAAGGGCCAAAACTAGGGTTCAAGTAGTTGCTGACAACAAAAATTTTGCACTGCGTGCGAACTGCGTGAATGGCATTCCCAATATCAGTTTTCGAATTTTCCAATTTTGAGCTGTTGAGGGCGAAAAATTGCTGAAAAACCATTTTTCCACCAGATCATCATAATCCAGCATCCACCTATAACAAAGAACGTGCAGCAAAACCAGGTGAAAAATGGGTTAAAATGGTCGAAAATGGGTGGCAATTCAAATGTGCCACATCCTCAATGCACAAGAAGCGTAAAAAAACCTGTTATGGAACAACAAATTTCACCGTATTATACCGGGCATCTGCCTAATAAGGGCCTGGACGCTAATGCGAAGGTGAAGGGGGAGGGGCAATACATAAGCATTTTACAATGGCATGAGGTTCATGCACAGCAGCCGTAAGCAGCAGGGGGTGGATAAGCATTGGTGTTGTCCATTACAGAGGTTTTGTGTGCACTGCAGGGGATGGAGCGGGCGGAGATGGGTCCAAAGAGCAGAGCAATGTCTGGGGAGCCGGTTTCAACCTGATCCCAGCCCGACACCACTGAATTTTGCATGGCGCAGGGGCTGTTTGCCTTACAACCTGAATCACACGTAAAGCTGGGAGCTGCTTGTTGTAGTCTACGTGATTGAAATTGCATGGTGGTCTGTGGCACAGTGTAAACTTTGACTGGCACGGCGCATGGGACTCCTTCTGGACATGACATTCACTCGTAATTTTTTTGGCAGCAGATATTGACAAGATTGTGCAGACAACTGTTGGTGAGCCTGCATTGGGATGTTGCTTGACACCTCAACAGCAACCGCGTAGAAGCCAATTTCAGGAGTAATCATTGTGACTGCCTATGTTGATGTTGATTGCAGGAGTTGTGGGCCCGGGTAATATGCAATATCATGGGGGTTCCCTTGCATTTCTTGGGCTCTATGGCTGACCATCCCATGTGGTGGCCAGGTCCCAAAAACAAATGAAGCAATTGCGCAGTCACTGCATTGATGGGCAGAATGGTTGTTTTCATCTCCCCTGTTTTGATGGAATTCTGTGATTGCTAGCCTGAAGAGCCCAAGGAGGCATGGGAGACCCTGAAAGACTCGATTATATCTGCGCCCCCTATGCGCCCACTATGCGCCCCTGACTTAATCTGTCCCTGCAAGATGGTTGTGGCATATTTGTTTTGTATTGCAGACTCTTCTCCTGATACCATGTATGCTCAACCCTATGGCTATGCTCAGCCCGCTGGGTACTATGCTCAGCCTGCTCAGCCTGCTGGGACCTACCAGTTCCACGCCCCAATCCACGCACCCCAACAACAGGGCCTTCGCGAAAGCCTGTACTACCAGGTACGTCCTCCCAAGCTGCATGCTCGGAGCAGCGGTGAATGCAAGGGTCAGGCAGTGCTGTGTGGGCCTCAACAGGCATTTCTTCCGCAGTCTTGCAGTTTTCCGCCTGTTTGCCGAATGTTGCAAGGTATGGGAGATGGAGGGCAGGAGCATTGTTCCTCCCTCAAACTCATGATGGAGGGGCTGTGTGATAGGTCACGGATATTCAGCAACACGGTCGCCTTGTGCAGCAGCTCCCGTCATTTTCAGCGTGTTGCATTTTATACGACGTGTCGTGAATGTTTGCTCAGCAGTTGTATCTCCACTCTGATGTTCCGAGCACTGTGAGGGTAGATGGACGGAAGCATAAGCCAAAGCCCCCCAGTTTTCCATCCACTGGGACCGATCTTCGACCACATTGCTGCAGGTGGGAGGTGTACATTTGGACATTGGGGGGTCTCGTTTGTGGTTGCCCAAGATGATTTGTGCTGCACGCTGGAGGCTAGGAGTGCAAACCAAAACCTATCTCTGCATGCGTCCTTTGCCACTAGGTCTCGTCTCGGGGTAGGGTAGGGACGGGCACTGCTGAGAGGACTGTGGAATGAGTGATTGGACATGAATGCCATCATTCGTGTGGTAGGGCCATTGTGAGACAGAGCAGCCTCCGACCAAGGCACAGCAAACGATTATGAGGACGTTTTTACAGACCCCAGGTGCAGATTCCAGAGCAGTAGAAGCTGAAGCCATGGGCAATGATGGTACGCTGGAGGATCATGCAGTGAGAGAGTGTCACAGCCTCGGAGCATCTGCACACATGAACAGACACGAACTACAAGTAGCCTTGCCAGACCCGTGTTTCCTTGTGTGTTGTTGGTGCGTGAGGCAGTGGAAGGAGGGCCACAGAACGACAGAGAGACTCAGGGAACATAGGTCACCGGGTTGACACAGGAATATCAGAGCCATTGTGCCTTGATGGCTGGGCCAGGGAATGGTGTCTTTTGTTTGTGCCATTTGGCCCAATGATCATGCCCTCTCAGTCGCCCCACCACTTTTACATGCCCAACTGTCACTGTCATTCCATCTCCGTCATGCTCTGCCCAATGACAATGTCTCTGTTCAAGAGGAAGGCGGTTGCATTCTGTGTCTTCCCCCTCGGTGCCCATCTGGCGTGTTGCTTCGAAGGCACTACCGTGTCTGGCCACTTTGTTTTCAGGGTCAGCCTGCAGCCGGTTACACCAGAGGCACTGGAGGTGCGGAGCCTGGAACATATGGTACCTCCCAGTCAGTGTCTGGGCACAACTACACAGGACGTACTGCTGTTGGTTTCCTGGATATGGCTGGATATGCCTTTGGTGCGAAGCCTGTTGGCCAGTCTCGCCCACAGGGTTGGCAATCCAACCCCGCTGCCAACGCTATTGGTGGCCCTTATTACGATGCATCCCACCACAAGTATTGATCAGTGGACTTGCTGGACTGATATCCCGCTAAACGCAACGAAACTTGGGTCTGGACCCAGCCCCTGGGGGTGGGGTGAAGTGAGGATTCGTCACCACCACGCAAGCAGCGGTAAAGGCATCGTCTGTCCGGGGGCCAGGGTGCATGATGCACTGAGCCAAAGACCCAAAGAGTGCAGTTGAAGGATCAGCTGGGGTTCTTGAACGTTTGGTTTTTGTGCCAATCCACCGCTGGTTCACGCACTAATTCCATGAAGTGTATATTGTATTGATTTAGTCTTGGTGCCTGTTGGTGCCAGGTCATTTTGCACGCATGGTCTGATTTGCCTCAGTGAGTCCCACCAATTGCAGCAACTCTTTTATGGTGTGTGCCACAGTCGTACATTTGCTCTTTGGTTCCTCTAAAACAGTTGACTGAATCAGTGATGGGTGGCTGACGTTTATCAGCCTGCATGCTCATGCCTTGTCATGGGCCCATGCCAACCAATTTCAGAAGGTGCTAGTTACCTTTCCAGGTGCAGATAAGCTTCACTAGGGCAGCGGAGAAGAGTCCAAATGCGTTGCATGGGCTCATTTGGCAGTCATTTATCACACGTGGACGCAGCATTGAACGAACCATTTCCGGCTTACAAAATGGTGCTGATGTGAATGAGGATCTTTCTGTGCTGTTCTTGTGTTGGTTTGAGGGCAGGGAAGTGCGCAAGTTTTTTCTAGTACCTGTTCGGTTGGTAATGGTTGAGTCATTTTCAGCAGTTTGATTATTTTGCACCATTCCCGGTCTCGTGATACTTACACTCCCGGATGGTATGATATCCGTGGGGTGATCGTCAGGCTGTGAGCATGACTGAGCATTAATGATGGACCAAAGTCTTAGAGCAGAGTTTTGCAGTGGATAGCAGTGCTGCACAAGGTGTTGGGTTGGGGCGGATACTGGCCAAGTCTCGGGGCAGTCCTGATACTCCATTGAACAGCCAGGAAGCACACTACTCATGCAGCCATTTTCCGCTGATATTTTCCAGTTCCATGATCCCAACACACTGTAGGTTTTTTGGCTCATAAATACGACAATTGGAGCCTTCTGGGAGTCAGCTCAAAGTTTCAAAAGTAGACAGCTTAAAAATCAAAATTCCAGACCCGATTTTTTTGATATTCTGACTGCCCACCATGATCAAGTACCAGATGCAAAGCCTGCGGAACACTGAGTTTTTGTTGGTCTGTTAATCATTTTTGGCTGTTGGGTGTGGGGGCCGGTGCATAAAAATTGGAAATTCGAAAACTAATTTTGTTGTGATTTTGACCCCCCATTCTGATCAAATATCACATGTAAACCCTGAGTTGCACCCTATTTACATGCTTTTCACCCCTTGTGGCCATTAGGTGCTGGAGGGATTAGGGTTTTGTAACCCCACACTATTTGTGGCAGTGGTTTGCCTAAGCAGAGGTGTCAAAGGCAGGCAACGTATGAACCTGTGGAAGATAGCATTGCACGCATTGTCGTGCTACTTCTATTGCCTTCGCCAAATTCACCTCACGGAAAGTTGGTTATAACAGATAACACAAAGTTGACCAACAGTCGAGTTGATGACAATCCTCAATAGCTCAAAAGTTGGAAATTCCACAACCAGGATTTTTTTTTTGGATACTGTGACTGCTCAGTATGATCAAATATTCTTAGTACAGCATATTCAAGGCTTTTTTTTTTAATGTAGTTTTCACCCAATTTGGGCATTGGCTGCTTGGACGGTAGGGGTGGCAAACCTGGCTTGCCAACTGCAATATTGCCGCAACAGGATGCACGGATCTACAAGGTTCAAGGATCTGCAAGGCTAGGGTTTAGGGTTTGGTACATGTACATGTGCATGTGCATGCGGTCATGGCAACGAGATGAGAGTGTTGTTTGGTGGATATTGACACACATGACTGCGCCAAACGGCGCCAATGTGACGTCATGGCCATGCATTTCCTCTAGGAAAGTGCCTGCCAGCAGTAACGGGTCAGAACACCCAGACAATCAGACTGATTCTCTTCGTACCTCCGGAAACGTTTTGCCATATGGCATGGCGGTTGCCACCGCACTGGAGAGCGCCCCCTTAGTTCCCACGTATGAGCTGTGGGTTTTCGCCTTGTGCCCTGTCTACCAGGGATCCAGTGTATCATGTACTTGAGTTGTCCAACTATCTTGAGCACTTGTGAACACTTTGAGTCAGCCCAATAAAAATCTGAGAGTGTTGTCTAGTGGATATTCTCGATTGGTCATTTTGCGATGCTACACTGCACCCATAGAGCGAAAAGTGCATATCGTTGTAACACGAGGGCTTTGTTGTGATTATGTGCATCTTTTGCCAAGAGACCAGTACCCCCCCCCCCCCCCCGCTCTCTGTACGGGGCCCTCCCCAAGGGACTGTGAAAAAGGGCCAAAACTAGGGTTCAAGTAGTTGCTGACAACAAAAATTTTGCACTGCGTGCGAACTGCGTGAATGGCATTCCCAATATCAGTTTTCGAATTTTCCAATTTTGAGCTGTTGAGGGCGAAAAATTGCTGAAAAACCATTTTTCCACCAGATCATCATAATCGAGCATCCACCTATAACAAAGAACGTGCAGCAAAACCAGGTGAAAAATGGGTTAAAATGGTCGAAAATGGGTGGCAATTCAAATGTGCCACATCCTCAATGCACAAGAAGCGTAAAAAAACCTGTTATGGAACAACAAATTTCACCGTATTATACCGGGCATCTGCCTAATAAGGGCCTGGACGCTAATGCGAAGGTGAAGGGGGAGGGGCAATACATAAGCATTTTACAATGGCATGAGGTTCATGCACAGCAGCCGTAAGCAGCAGGGGGTGGATAAGCATTGGTGTTGTCCATTACAGAGGTTTTGTGTGCACTGCAGGGGATGGAGCGGGCGGAGATGGGTCCAAAGAGCAGAGCAATGTCTGGGGAGCCGGTTTCAACCTGATCCCAGCCCGACACCACTGAATTTTGCATGGCGCAGGGGCTGTTTGCCTTACAACCTGAATCACACGTAAAGCTGGGAGCTGCTTGTTGTAGTCTACGTGATTGAAATTGCATGGTGGTCTGTGGCACAGTGTAAACTTTGACTGGCACGGCGCATGGGACTCCTTCTGGACATGACATTCACTCGTAATTTTTTTGGCAGCAGATATTGACAAGATTGTGCAGACAACTGTTGGTGAGCCTGCATTGGGATGTTGCTTGACACCTCAACAGCAACCGCGTAGAAGCCAATTTCAGGAGTAATCATTGTGACTGCCTATGTTGATGTTGATTGCAGGAGTTGTGGGCCCGGGTAATATGCAATATCATGGGGGTTCCCTTGCATTTCTTGGGCTCTATGGCTGACCATCCCATGTGGTGGCCAGGTCCCAAAAACAAATGAAGCAATTGCGCAGTCACTGCATTGATGGGCAGAATGGTTGTTTTCATCTCCCCTGTTTTGATGGAATTCTGTGATTGCTAGCCTGAAGAGCCCAAGGAGGCATGGGAGACCCTGAAAGACTCGATTATATCTGCGCCCTCTATGCGCCCACTATGCGCCCCTGACTTAATCTGTCCCTGCAAGATGGTTGTGGCATATTTGTTTTGTATTGCAGACTCTTCTCCTGATACCATGTATGCTCAACCCTATGGCTATGCTCAGCCCGCTGGGTACTATGCCCAGCCTGCTCAGCCTGCTGGGACCTACCAGTTCCACGCCCCAATCCACGCACCCCAACAACAGGGCCTTCGTGAAAGCCTGTACTACCAGGTACGTCCTCCCAAGAGCGTGGCTGCATGCTCGGAGCAGCGGTGAATGCAAGGGTCGGGCAGTGCTGTGTGGGCCTCAACAGGCATTTCTTCCGCAGCCTTGCAGCTTTCCGCCTGTTTGCCGAATGTTGCAAGGTATGGGAGATGGAGGGCAGGAGCATTGTTCCTCCCTCAAACTCATGATGGAGGGGCTGTGTGATAGGTCACGGATATTCAGCAACACGGTCGCCTTGTGCAGCAGCTCCCATCATTTTCAGCGTGTTGCATTTTATACGACGTGTCGTGAATGTTTGCTCAGCAGTTGTATCTCCACTCTGATGTTCCGAGCACTGTGAGGGTAGATGGACGGAAGCATAAGCCAAAGCCCCCCAGTTTTCCATCCACTCGGACCTTCGAAGCAACACGCCAGATGGGCACCGAGGGGGAAGCCACAGAATGCAACCGCCTTCCTCTTGAGCAGAGACATTGTCATTGGGGTGGCTGCATGCTCGGAGCAGCGGTGAATGCAAGGGTCAGGCGGTGCTGTGTGGGCCGCAACAGGCATTTCTTCCGCAGTCTTGCAGTTTTCCGCCTGTTTGCCGAATGTTGCAAGGTATGGGAGATGGAGGGCAGGAGCATTGTTCCTCCCTCAAACTCATGATGGAGGGGCTGTGTGATAGGTCACGGATATTCAGCAACACGGTCGCCTTGTGCAGCAGCTCCCGTCATTTTCAGCGTGTTGCAAGATCTATGACGTGTCGTGAATGTTTGCTCAGCAGTTGTATCTCCACTCTGATGTTCCGAGCACTGTGAGGGTAGATGGACGGAAGCATAAGCCAAAGCCCCCCAGTTTTCCATCCACTGGGACCGATCTTCGACCACATTGCTGCAGGTGGGAGGTGTACATTTGGACATTGGGGGGTCTCGTTTGTGGTTGCCCAAGATGATTTGTGCTGCACGCTGGAGGCTAGGAGTGCAAACCAAAACCTATCTCTGCATGCGTCCTTTGCCACTAGGTCTCGTCTCGGGGTAGGGTAGGGACGGGCACTGCTGAGAGGACTGTGGAATGAGTGATTGGACATGAATGCCATCATTCGTGTGGTAGGGCCATTGTGAGACAAAGCAGCCTCCGACCAAGGCACAGCAAACGATTATGAGGACGTTTTTACAGACCCCAGGTGCAGATTCCAGAGCAGTAGAAGCTGAAGCCATGGGCAATGATGGTACGCTGGAGGATCATGCAGTGAGAGAGTGTCACAGCCTCGGAGCATCTGCACACATGAACAGACACGAACTACAAGTAGCCTTGCCAGACCCGTGTTTCCTTGTGTGTTGTTGGTGCGTGAGGCAGTGGAAGGAGGGCCACAGAACGACAGAGAGACTCAGGGAACATAGGTCACCGGGTTGACACAGGAATATCAGAGCCATTGTGCCTTGATGGCTGGGCCAGGGAATGGTGTCTTTTGTTTGTGCCATTTGGCCCAATGATCATGCCCTCTCAGTCGCCCCACCACTTTTACATGCCCAACTGTCACTGTCATTCCATCTCCGTCATGCTCTGCCCAATGACAATGTCTCTGTTCAAGAGGAAGGCGGTTGCATTCTGTGTCTTCCCCCTCGGTGCCCATCTGGCGTGTTGCTTCGAAGGCACTACCGTGTCTGGCCACTTTGTTTTCAGGGTCAGCCTGCAGCCGGTTACACCAGAGGCACTGGAGGTGCGGAGCCTGGAACATATGGTACCTCCCAGTCAGTGTCTGGGCACAACTACACAGGACGTACTGCTGTTGGTTTCCTGGATATGGCTGGATATGCCTTTGGTGCGAAGCCTGTTGGCCAGTCTCGCCCACAGGGTTGGCAATCCAACCCCGCTGCCAACGCTATTGGTGGCCCTTATTACGATGCATCCCACCACAAGTATTGATCAGTGGACTTGCTGGACTGATATCCCGCTAAACGCAACGAAACTTGGGTCTGGACCCAGCCCCTGGGGGTGGGGTGAAGTGAGGATTCGTCACCACCACGCAAGCAGCGGTAAAGGCATCGTCTGTCCGGGGGCCAGGGTGCATGATGCACTGAGCCAAAGACCCAAAGAGTGCAGTTGAAGGATCAGCTGGGGTTCTTGAACGTTTGGTTTTTGTGCCAATCCACCGCTGGTTCACGCACTAATTCCATGAAGTGTATATTGTATTGATTTAGTCTTGGTGCCTGTTGGTGCCAGGTCATTTTGCACGCATGGTCTGATTTGCCTCAGTGAGTCCCACCAATTGCAGCAACTCTTTTATGGTGTGTGCCACAGTCGTACATTTGCTCTTTGGTTCCTCTAAAACAGTTGACTGAATCAGTGATGGGTGGCTGACGTTTATCAGCCTGCATGCTCATGCCTTGTCATGGGCCCATGCCAACCAATTTCAGAAGGTGCTAGTTACCTTTCCAGGTGCAGATAAGCTTCACTAGGGCAGCGGAGAAGAGTCCAAATGCGTTGCATGGGCTCATTTGGCAGTCATTTATCACACGTGGACGCAGCATTGAACGAACCATTTCCGGCTTACAAAATGGTGCTGATGTGAATGAGGATCTTTCTGTGCTGTTCTTGTGTTGGTTTGAGGGCAGGGAAGTGCGCAAGTTTTTTCTAGTACCTGTTCGGTTGGTAATGGTTGAGTCATTTTCAGCAGTTTGATTATTTTGCACCATTCCCGGTCTCGTGATACTTACACTCCCGGATGGTATGATATCCGTGGGGTGATCGTCAGGCTGTGAGCATGACTGAGCATTAATGATGGACCAAAGTCTTAGAGCAGAGTTTTGCAGTGGATAGCAGTGCTGCACAAGGTGTTGGGTTGGGGCGGATACTGGCCAAGTCTCGGGGCAGTCCTGATACTCCATTGAACAGCCAGGAAGCACACTACTCATGCAGCCATTTTCCGCTGATATTTTCCAGTTCCATGATCCCAACACACTGTAGGTTTTTTGGCTCATAAATACGACAATTGGAGCCTTCTGGGAGTCAGCTCAAAGTTTCAAAAGTAGACAGCTTAAAAATCAAAATTCCAGACCCGATTTTTTTGATATTCTGACTGCCCACCATGATCAAGTACCAGATGCAAAGCCTGCGGAACACTGAGTTTTTGTTGGTCTGTTAATCATTTTTGGCTGTTGGGTGTGGGGGCCGGTGCATAAAAATTGGAAATTCGAAAACTAATTTTGTTGTGATTTTGACCCCCCATTCTGATCAAATATCACATGTAAACCCTGAGTTGCACCCTATTTACATGCTTTTCACCCCTTGTGGCCATTAGGTGCTGGAGGGATTAGGGTTTTGTAACCCCACACTATTTGTGGCAGTGGTTTGCCTAAGCAGAGGTGTCAAAGGCAGGCAACGTATGAACCTGTGGAAGATAGCATTGCACGCATTGTCGTGCTACTTCTATTGCCTTCGCCAAATTCACCTCACGGAAAGTTGGTTATAACAGATAACACAAAGTTGACCAACAGTCGAGTTGATGACAATCCTCAATAGCTCAAAAGTTGGAAATTCCACAACCAGGATTTTTTTTTTGGATACTGTGACTGCTCAGTATGATCAAATATTCTTAGTACAGCATATTCAAGGCTTTTTTTTTTAATGTAGTTTTCACCCAATTTGGGCATTGGCTGCTTGGACGGTAGGGGTGGCAAACCTGGCTTGCCAACTGCAATATTGCCGCAACAGGATGCACGGATCTACAAGGTTCAAGGATCTGCAAGGCTAGGGTTTAGGGTTTGGTACATGTACATGTGCATGTGCATGCGGTCATGGCAACGAGATGAGAGTGTTGTTTGGTGGATATTGACACACATGACTGCGCCAAACGGCGCCAATGTGACGTCATGGCCATGCATTTCCTCTAGGAAAGTGCCTGCCAGCAGTAACGGGTCAGAACACCCAGACAATCAGACTGATTCTCTTCGTACCTCCGGAAACGTTTTGCCATATGGCATGGCGGTTGCCACCGCACTGGAGAGCGCCCCCTTAGTTCCCACGTATGAGCTGTGGGTTTTCGCCTTGTGCCCTGTCTACCAGGGATCCAGTGTATCATGTACTTGAGTTGTCCAACTATCTTGAGCACTTGTGAACACTTTGAGTCAGCCCAATAAAAATCTGAGAGTGTTGTCTAGTGGATATTCTCGATTGGTCATTTTGCGATGCTACACTGCACCCATAGAGCGAAAAGTGCATATCGTTGTAACACGAGGGCTTTGTTGTGATTATGTGCATCTTTTGCCAAGAGACCAGTACCCCCTCCCCCCCCCCGCTCTCTGTACGGGGCCCTCCCCAAGGGACTGTGAAAAAGGGCCAAAACTAGGGTTCAAGTAGTTGCTGACAACAAAAATTTTGCACTGCGTGCGAACTGCGTGAATGGCATTCCCAATATCAGTTTTCGAATTTTCCAATTTTGAGCTGTTGAGGGCGAAAAATTGCTGAAAAACCATTTTTCCACCAGATCATCATAATCCAGCATCCACCTATAACAAAGAACGTGCAGCAAAACCAGGTGAAAAATGGGTTAAAATGGTCGAAAATGGGTGGCAATTCAAATGTGCCACATCCTCAATGCACAAGAAGCGTAAAAAAACCTGTTATGGAACAACAAATTTCACCGTATTATACCGGGCATCTGCCTAATAAGGGCCTGGACGCTAATGCGAAGGTGAAGGGGGAGGGGCAATACATAAGCATTTTACAATGGCATGAGGTTCATGCACAGCAGCCGTAAGCAGCAGGGGGTGGATAAGCATTGGTGTTGTCCATTACAGAGGTTTTGTGTGCACTGCAGGGGATGGAGCGGGCGGAGATGGGTCCAAAGAGCAGAGCAATGTCTGGGGAGCCGGTTTCAACCTGATCCCAGCCCGACACCACTGAATTTTGCATGGCGCAGGGGCTGTTTGCCTTACAACCTGAATCACACGTAAAGCTGGGAGCTGCTTGTTGTAGTCTACGTGATTGAAATTGCATGGTGGTCTGTGGCACAGTGTAAACTTTGACTGGCACGGCGCATGGGACTCCTTCTGGACATGACATTCACTCGTAATTTTTTTGGCAGCAGATATTGACGAGATTGTGCAGACAACTGTTGGTGAGCCTGCATTGGGATGTTGCTTGACACCTCAACAGCAACCGCGTAGAAGCCAATTTCAGGAGTAATCATTGTGACTGCCTATGTTGATGTTGATTGCAGGAGTTGTGGGCCCGGGTAATATGCAATATCATGGGGGTTCCCTTGCATTTCTTGGGCTCTATGGCTGACCATCCCATGTGGTGGCCAGGTCCCAAAAACAAATGAAGCAATTGCGCAGTCACTGCATTGATGGGCAGAATGGTTGTTTTCATCTCCCCTGTTTTGATGGAATTCTGTGATTGCTAGCCTGAAGAGCCCAAGGAGGCATGGGAGACCCTGAAAGACTCGATTATATCTGCGCCCTCTATGCGCCCACTATGCGCCCCTGACTTAATCTGTCCCTGCAAGATGGTTGTGGCATATTTGTTTTGTATTGCAGACTCTTCTCCTGATACCATGTATGCTCAACCCTATGGCTATGCTCAGCCCGCTGGGTACTATGCCCAGCCTGCTCAGCCTGCTGGGACCTACCAGTTCCACGCCCCAATCCACGCACCCCAACAACAGGGCCTTCGTGAAAGCCTGTACTACCAGGTACGTCCTCCCAAGAGCGTGGCTGCATGCTCGGAGCAGCGGTGAATGCAAGGGTCAGGCAGTGCTGTGTGGGCCGCAACAGGCATTTCTTCCGCAGCCTTGCAGCTTTCCACCTGTTTGCCGAATGTTGCAAGGTATGGGAGATGGAGGGCAGGAGCATTGTTCCTCCCTCAAACTCATGATGGAGGGGCTGTGTGATAGGTCACGGATATTCAGCAACACGGTCGCCTTGTGCAGCAGCTCCCATCATTTTCAGCGTGTTGCATTTTATACGACGTGTCGTGAATGTTTGCTCAGCAGATGTATCTCCACTCTGATGTTCCGAGCACTGTGAGGGTAGATGGACGGAAGCATAAGCCAAAGCCCCCCAGTTTTCCATCCACTCGGACCTTCGAAGCAACACGCCAGATGGGCACCGAGGGGGAAGCCACAGAATGCAACCGCCTTCCTCTTGAGCAGAGACATTGTCATTGGGATGGCTGCATGCTCGGAGCAGCGGTGAATGCAAGGGTCAGGCGGTGCTGTGTGGGCCGCAACAGGCATTTCTTCCGCAGTCTTGCAGTTTTCCGCCTGTTTGCCGAATGTTGCAAGGTATGGGAGATGGAGGGCAGGAGCATTGTTCCTCCCTCAAACTCATGATGGAGGGGCTGTATGATAGGTCACGGATATTCAGCAACACGGTCGCCTTGTGCAGCAGCTCCCGTCATTTTCAGCGTGTTGCAAGATCTATGACGTGTCGTGAATGTTTGCTCAGCAGATGTATCTCCACTCTGATGTTCCGAGCACTGTGAGGGTAGATGGACGGAAGCATAAGCCAAAGCCCCCCAGTTTTCCATCCACTGGGACCGATCTTCGACCACATTGCTGCAGGTGGGAGGTGTACATTTGGACATTGGGGGGTCTCGTTTGTGGTTGCCCAAGATGATTTGTGCTGCACGCTGGAGGCTAGGAGTGCAAACCAAAACCTATCTCTGCATGCGTCCTTTGCCACTAGGTCTCGTCTCGGGGTCGGGTAGGGACGGGCACTGCTGAGAGGACTGTGGAATGAGTGATTGGACATGAATGCCATCATTCGTGTGGTAGGGCCATTGTGAGACAGAGCAGCCTCCGACCAAGGCACAGCAAACGATTATGAGGACGTTTTTACAGACCCCAGGTGCAGATTCCAGAGCAGTAGAAGCTGAAGCCATGGGCAATGATGGTACGCTGGAGGATCATGCAGTGAGAGAGTGTCACAGCCTCGGAGCATCTGCACACATGAACAGACACGAACTACAAGTAGCCTTGCCAGACCCGTGTTTCCTTGTGTGTTGTTGGTGCGTGAGGCAGTGGAAGGAGGGCCACAGAACGACAGAGAGACTCAGGGAACATAGGTCACCGGGTTGACACAGGAATATCAGAGCCATTGTGCCTTGATGGCTGGGCCAGGGAATGGTGTCTTTTGTTTGTGCCATTTGCCCCAATGATCATGCCCTCTCAGTCGCCCCACCACTTTTACATGCCCAACTGTCACTGTCATTCCATCTCCGTCATGCTCTGCCCAATGACAATGTCTCTGTTCAAGAGGAAGGCGGTTGCATTCTGTGTCTTCCCCCTCGGTGCCCATCTGGCGTGTTGCTTCGAAGGCACTACCGTGTCTGGCCACTTCGTTTTCAGGGTCAGCCTGCAGCCGGTTACACCAGAGGCACTGGAGGTGCGGAGCCTGGAACATATGGTACCTCCCAGTCAGTGTCTGGGCACAACTACACAGGACGTACTGCTGTTGGTTTCCTGGATATGGCTGGATATGCCTTTGGTGCGAAGCCTGTTGGCCAGTCTCGCCCACAGGGTTGGCAATCCAACCCCGCTGCCAACGCTATTGGTGGCCCTTACTACGATGCATCCCACCACAAGTATTGATCAGTGGACTTGCTGGACTGATATCCCGCTAAACGCAACGAAACTTGGGTCTGGACCCAGCCCCTGGGGGTGGGGTGAAGTGAGGATTCGTCACCACCACGCAAGCAGCGGTAAAGGCATCGTCTGTCCGGGGGCCAGGGTGCATGATGCACTGAGCCAAAGACCCAAAGAGTGCAGTTGAAGGATCAGCTGGGGTTCTTGAACGTTTGGTTTTTGTGCCAATCCACCGCTGGTTCACGCACTAATTCCATGAAGTGTATATTGTATTGATTTAGTCTTGGTGCCTGTTGGTGCCAGGTCATTTTGCACGCATGGTCTGATTTGCCTCAGTGAGTCCCACCAATTGCAGCAACTCTTTTATGGTGTGTGCCACAGTCGTACATTTGCTCTTTGGTTCCTCTAAAACAGTTGACTGAATCAGTGATGGGTGGCTGACGTTTATCAGCCTGCATGCTCATGCCTTGTCATGGGCCCATGCCAACCAATTTCAGAAGGTGCTAGTTACCTTTCCAGGTGCAGATAAGCTTCACTAGGGCAGCGGAGAAGAGTCCAAATGCGTTGCATGGGCTCATTTGGCAGTCATTTATCACACGTGGACGCAGCATTGAACGAACCATTTCCGGCTTACAAAATGGTGCTGATGTGAATGAGGATCTTTCTGTGCTGTTCTTGTGTTGGTTTGAGGGCAAAGGCAAAGGCAAAAAAAACGTGGTGCATGCAAGGCAAACCTTGGCCCAACTCGTCTCCCCTGGAAAAAGAGGAGGCAGGGTTGCTGTTGGTGTGTGCTGGCTTCAATCCATGCAAATTGCCTTTGGGTGATGTCCCTCGCAGAGTACTGCGGAGGAGTGAGCAGCAAAGTTTGCTGAGCACGGCCACATCAACCCCCTTGGGTGTCCATTTACTTTGCAGGAGAATGAAAATGCTGCCCTCGTGCAATTTTTTCCAGCAATCCGTCAAGAAAGTGGGCCAATAGAGCAACATTTCTGTTGGCGGTCAAAGAAGCGCAATCAGTAATTTGGGCACCCAAAACGACAGCTGTGCTGCCTTCTCACAAACAGATATATGACAGTAATGTATTGGCAGCACATCATGTGTATTCTTATCCACCAGTGGAGCAAGTGTCCAAAAACACACCTCTGCACTCATGCACTGCCCAACATGTAAGTGCCCCCCATGGTGTGCACAGCGTGCAACAGCACACAGAATTTCCAGTGCCCCTGATGCATCTGATGCAACTGGCCTAACACTCCCCATGGTAGTGCTGTGGCGGCCTGAAAAACTGGCATGTATGTGCACTGTATCGCCCCCTGTAAACCTGTGCTCAATGCAAATCTTAAGCAATTCTTGTGGTGTACCCACTGTGGCAGACATGTCCCTTTACCTGCACACACAGTGGTATCGCTTGTGGCATCACCTTTTTGGATTTTGCTGAGACTCCAATGGCGAGCCACCTTGTGACCCCCACACAACCCCAGATATGGGTGCACATGCCACCCCTTGTACACTGTCTGATGCATCCATAGTTCCCAAAGAAAAGGTGCAGAAACAAAGAAAACAAAGCCCAAGAAGACTACCACCAGCCTGCGACCTGTGTTTCAGGCATGCTAAGGCACCACAAACAAAGGCAAGCAACAATCTTCCCAAGGAAAAATTTGGAAAAACGTCATGATGAACAACAACAACAACCCCACACTGTGCCCCTCCACTTGTACAGTGAAGAAGCGGGCACATGGGTGACACATTGTCATATTTGTGCATACCAATGGGTTGTTTGGTGCAGTGATGAGATTGCTGAATCCAATGCATGGTCAATAGCCCTGAGTTGGAGTTAGGAAATGAAGGACAACGTGGATGCTTGTGACTATGTTCCTGACCACCCCCACCATGCTGGCAGCTTACCTGCTGCTTAACAAACAGTTCTTCTAGCATTTGGTGTTCATTGCTTTCTCGCTGGCCACCAGTTTCCACGTTTCCCTCTGGATTCTTAGGCAATCCATGCTGCACATGCAAGCGTCTGTGGATGCCCATATCCATGTCATCCACATCCATCATGTAACTGCATGACCTCGACCGTTGGACTTGTGGCTACCATTGCTGAGGTTTGTTGCACCTATTGCTTTGAACATACCTGAAGGCAGTCTCAGCAGATAATTATTGCACATGGTTATTTCACTCCTATGCAGCCCAGCTTTGTTCAGCAACTACAGGACACATGGTAAATGCCTCGCCATTGAGGCAGTTTCCCCTCAACCAACGTTGGCTACCAAAAACAATCCACAGAGCCACCTTGATACTGGGCTCCACAATGCCAGCTTCTCTTCTCCCTTTCCTCCTTCCTTCTTCCTCCTCCTTTGGCACGACTCCATGCTTATACCGCACGTGTGAGCCCTGCCTGGAAACACCATTTTGTATTGAGTCCATAGACACAATTGCAAGACCCAAATAAGGGGCCTTGGCAGAATGCAAAGTTTGAAAATCCAGTGGCCATACCAGACACCTATCAGCATTTGTATTGGCAGCCGTGGATGGCACAAAAAAAGATTTGGCCTTGGTGGGATGCCACAGGAAACTGGCCAGGAAATGACCTGGGGTGTCATCATCTGAAACAAAAACCTGGCTGCCATGTCATAATAAGAATGAAATAATGAAAATGATTGCAGGCAACCACTTGCTTGAAAAATTGATTTCAATTTCAATTGAATATCAATGAACTTTTTCTGTTGAACACTCCCATGATGTGCATTGATGTAATAATGCAAATGTCTAAAGCAGCAGCCATCAGAATTTGGTAATCGACGGATTGAGGCCAAGAACAGGCCGTTCGCATTTTGCCAGGGGTTGGTGCATTAGCAATACACATTTTATGAAAACAGGTTTCCCCATTGCAAACAGTGCGGCCTTTGAACAGACAACCCCCTGCTGCCTTTGTCCCCCCCCCCCCCCCCCAAGCGCGCGATGGTCCCCCGCTGACCGCCGGGAAACGGTGGGGTGTTTGCTTGGCACACTACCTTTGTATTAAGTATCCTATCTCTAGCCGCAAGTTTATCCTCACCTAGGGAAGCCCCCCAAGTAGGCCGCACTAAACCGCAAACCTTCCCTGCAAGGCACCTTGCATAAGCCGAAATATGAGGATTCAACAACACAAAATGTCACTCCCACCACTTCCAACCACCACCCTTGCGATCGTCATAAATTGGGTGCAAAGGATGGGCCAGATTCTTAGACACGGCGAGAAGGTTCTCCAGATCCCGGGGGGGGGGGGGGCGACTACAACTGGTCCTCATGCGACCCCCCCCCCCCCTTGCTATTTGTCAAAACTGGGGGGTGTGGTTGGGGGCATGGGGGTACAGAGGTATGTGTGGGATAATAAATAGCAATATTTTGTCTTGCCAGGAAGAAAGTCTTAAGGGTCTTAAGGACTAAAGGCATAGTACCCCTCTCAACTAAGCATGGGACAAAAAATTTGGCGCCATGGCCCCCGCACCGCCATCTTTCAAAACTTGGGGGGGGGAGGAGGGGCTAGGGGGATTCATTGGGCTACTGGTGATTGTTGTGCTCCGTGTGGACGACCACCCACCTGATGGTGCCCAAGCAAACAAAGTGACTTCCCAAACACCATTTCCCATTCAATCGCCCAAGCAAAAGACCAGCAGCAGATGTTCTTGGGACACAGCGTATCTGGGGACAGCTCAATCTTTAATCCCATATGGGCTTGGGGGGAGGGTGCCATAAAGGCTGAAAGGGGATGCCGGTTGGTTTTTCTGGGTGTCTGTATGGGTCAGCTTCTTGAGGAGGGAATCCTCCACTTGTTGATAGGTGTGTTAGTTGCCCACCCATTGGTTTGTAGGTGACCAGGGCAGGTTCAAAAAACAGCAAGAGATAGGGAGCCTTCGTGGCGAACCCCAGCAGCTGTGGACAATTACCCCCCCCCCCCCCTTGCGCAAGCACCGCCTTGTCTAAGCACCAAGACATGGTCTGACCTCACTTTTGCCAAATTTTCTGACCATGGCTTTTACAGTAAGAAAGTAGGCAAAGTGTGATTGTGTGCCGATTGTAGAGGGAAAGAGGGGCTGTTTCATGCTCACACTCATAACAACATTCTGCTTGGGGGGGAACGTTAGCGCGCCGGGCATCTTTTTGGACCCGTGCCCCTCTAGTGGCCTTTTAGGGGGTGCACTAAGGGGGCGCACTTAGCGCAGTGCAGCTATTTGGGCGCCTGGCTGTACTAGAGACCCACACTTTGAGATACTAGGAGCATCATGGTGACCCCTAGCGTAGGTTTTGACTTCCGATTTTGTCTCCCTTGTTGGGGACCCCCGAGAATGCAGGGGTGATGTAGCATTTCCGCCCTCTTTTGGGCCCCAACCTTCCGGTGCTATTGAGGAAACCGGGACAATCTTTGAATCCACGCTTTGTTGCGTGGAGCATCATGGTGACCCCCGGCGTAGGTTTTGACTTCTGATTTTGTCCCCCAGTCAGTCCGCATTTTGTTGCATTTCACACAGTTTTGCATCTGGAGGCAAGTCCGTCAGCCCCCCTACGGACCGTGGGAGCATGTCCCGCCTCAGGTTTGGACTGACCAAAGCAACTCGGCCGCCACGCAAGATGAGGCAGAGGATGAGGCAGAAGTGTGTGTGTTGTGTTGCCAACGGCGCTCCACCGTCGCAGTTTGTGATGAGTGTAAGGAGCACTATTGTAATGAATGTATTGACACCCACACTTGTGGGACCAATGTTGTTTGTTAAATACACTACAAATGACAGTTGGAGTGGTTGAATTCACAGATCCTGCTTTATTTTGCATCGTGTTTTGTAGGGAAGGTGTGCAGTGCAGGTTCCACCGCCTTGTCTAAGCACCAGGACCCGGTCTGACCATCACTTTCCTGACCTGGCTGGTGCTTGCGCAACAGGGGGGGGGGTATTTTTGCTGTGAGAGAGTGGGAGAGTTGTCCTGCTACTCACAGGTGCTGCTTCTGCCCCTCGGCGTCCCTCCCATGCCTGCACTGGCATACTCCACACAAAGCCTTTCCCAAGGCAGTGGGGTTTGGAGGGTGCTCACCACCACTGATTTGGGAAATGTAACACAGGGCCAGGGGGTTCTGGATCACCAAGTGTTACCCATCAGCAGTGTGCAGCATGCACAGACATTTTGCCAGTTGTTTCAGCGACACCCTTGCAGTGTGCAGTGGGTGTTTCTCCTGTCAAGGCCCTACTGTGGGGCCTGGGCCAGGTCATTTTTTGGTGGACAAGATTTTTTTCTTAGTTAGAAAACGTGGAGGGTAACTGACAGCGCTTGGTGGGTAACCAACGGCGGTTGGAGGGTAACCATCTGGACATATGGGTTGCCTCCGAGTCCAAAAAAAAAAATTGCTTATGAAACAGCCGTCATCACAACGAGCAGAGATGGGGATGTCAGGACATACGGGTTGCATCAGACTAAAGATAAAAAATTGCTGGTGGAACCACAATGGCCATAATGTGCGGATTTGGCTGACCACTGGACGCTCCAGCTTTTTTTTTTCATTAAAAAACGTCCTGGCCTAGGCAGTGCTGTGCGGTGAGTGTTCCTTGTACTAAGGCCCTGCTGTGGGGCCCAGGCATTGTGTTGCAGTGGGTGTTTGTCCTTGCATGGCCGTGCGATGGGGCATAGGCAGTGTGTTCCAGCAAGGCGCTGCAGTCCGGTCTAGGCATTGTGTTGCAGTGGATGTGTCTGCCACCAAGGCCTTGCGATGAGGCCCAGGTAGTGTTCTGCATTTTGTATTTTTGGTGTTTGTCCTACCAAGGCCCTGCAGTGGGGCCTAGGTGGTGTGCATTGCAGGAGGCATGGGTCTTAGGCCCTGAGGTGGGGCCTAGGCACTGCACTGCAGTGGGCATTTTTCCTACCAAGGCCCTAGCAAGGCCCTACCAAGGCCCTGTGGAGGGGCCTAGGCAGTGCGGTGGTTGTCCTGCTAATGGGGGGTTGATCTTGGATGTTATATGGAGATGTGAATTTTTAGACGTGCTTGTGTGGTGTTTGAGATATTGACAAAATTGGGCAGTCAACTGCATGGTGGTCTGTGGTACAGTGCATTGCCATGGGAATATCCTCAAGCAAGACATGCACTGGGAAAGCAGCAGGTGCTTTTAACAAAAAGGTCATGCAGAAAGGGATCGTTAACCTCATACCTCTGCACTGGACTATCAGCAATGCTCATCCACCTCCTGCTGCTTACGGCTGCTGTGCATGAACCTCCACCATTGTAAAATGCATCTGTATTGCCCTCTGACTTAATCTGTCCCTGCAAGATGGTTGTGGCACATTTGTTTTGTATTGCAGACTCTTCTCCTGATACCATGTATGCTCAACCCTATGGCTATGCTCAGCCCGCTGGGTACTATGCTCAGCCTGCTCAGCCTGCTGGGACCTACCAGTTCCACGCCCCAATCCACGCACCCCAACAACAGGGCCTTCGTGAAAGCCTGTACTACCAGGTACGTCCTCCCAAGCTGCATGCTCGGAGCAGCGGTGAATGCAAGGGTCGGGCAGTGCTGTGTGGGCCTCAACAGGCATTTCTTCCGCAGTCTTGCAGCTTTCCGCCTGTTTGCCGAATGTTGCAAGGTATGGGAGATGGAGGGCAGGAGCATTGTTCCTTCCTCAAACTCATGATGGAGGGGCTGTGTGATAGGTCACCGTTATTCAGCAACACGGGAGCCTTGTGCCGCAACTCACATCATTTTCAGCGTGTTGCATTTTATATGACGTGTTCTGTTGACGATGAACACCATCATTCGTGTGATGAGGACGTTTGGGGCCAGAGCATCCCCCAGAAAGGCACAGCAAGTGATTATGAGGACGACATTGCAAAACCTATCTCGTCTCTGCATGTGTCCTTTGTCACTAGGTCTCGTCTCAGGGTAGCGTAGGGATGGAGCACTGCTGAGAGGACTGTGGAATGAGTGATTGGACATGAATACCATCATTCGGGGCCACTGTGAGACAGAGCAGCCTCTGACAAATGCACAGCAAACAATTATGAGGACGTGTTTACCGACCGGTGCATTCTCCAGAGCAGTAGGAGATAAAGCCATGGGCAATGATGGTACACTGGAGGATCATGCAGTGAGAGGGTGTCACAGCCTCGGAGCATCTGTACACAGACTGTGCAGCTGCTTAGGTGTGGGGATGGTGAACGAAATACAAATAGCCTTCCCAGACCCGTGTTTCCTTGTGTGTTGTTTGTGCGCAAGGAAGGAGTGCCAGTAGAAGGAGGGCCACAGAACGACAGAGAGACACAGGGAACATAGGTCACCGGGTTGACACAGGAATTTCAGAGCCGTTGTGCTTTCAGGGCTTGTGGGGGGAATGGTGTTCCATTTGGGCCGATGATCATGCCCTCTCAGTCGCCCTACCACTTTTACATGCCCAACTGTCAGTGTCATTCCATCTCCGTCATGCACTGCCCAATGACAATGTTTCTGTTCAAGAGGAAGGCGGTTGCATTCTGTGGCTTCCCCCTCGGTGCCCATCTGGCGTGTTGCTTCGAAGGCACTACCATGTCTGGCCACTTTGTTTTCAGGGTCAGCCTGCAGCCGGTTACACCAGAGGCACTGGAGGTGCGGAGCCTGGAACATATGGTACCTCCCAGTCAGTGTCTGGGCACAACTACACAGGACGTACTGCTGTTGGTTTCCTGGATATGGCTGGATATGCCTTTGGTGCGAAGCCTGTTGGCCAGTCTCGCCCACAGGGTTGGCAATCCAACCCCGCTGCCAACGCTATTGGTGGCCCTTACTACGATGCATCCCACCACAAGTATTGATCAGTGGACTTGCTGGACTGATATCCCGCTAAACGCAACGAAACTTGGGTCTGGACCCAGCCCCTGGGGGTGGGGTGAAGTGAGGATTCGTCACCACCACGCAAGCAGCGGTAAAGGCATCGTCTGTCCGGGGGCCAGGGTGCATGATGCACTGAGCCAAAGACCCAAAGAGTGCAGTTGAAGGATCAGCTGGGGTTCTTGAACGTTTGGTTTTTGTGCCAATCCACCGCTGGTTCACGCACTAATTCCATGAAGTGTATATTACAGTGTATTTTATTGCATGTATGGTCTGATTTGCCTCAGTGAGTCCCACCAATTGCAGCAACTCTTTTATGGTGTGTGCCACAGTCGTACATTTGCTCTTTGGTTCCTCTAAAACAGTTGACTGAATCAGTGATGGGTGGCTGACGTTTATCAGCCTGCATGCTCATGCCTTGTCATGGGCCCATGCCAACCAATTTCAGAAGGTGCTAGTTACCTTTCCAGGTGCAGATAAGCTTCACTAGGGCAGCGGAGAAGAGTCCAAATGCGTTGCATGGGCTCATTTGGCAGTCATTTATCACACATGGAAGCTGAATTTAACGAACCATTTCTGGCTTACAAAATGGTGCTGATGTGAATGAGGATCTTTTTGTGCCGTGTTTGTGTTGGTTTGAGGGCAGGGAAGTGCGCAAGTTTTTTCCAGTATCTGCTCAAAAGGTGCAGTGTGTGCACCTTTTGCAAGGGGGTATCCTATCTCGGTATAATGTGTATTGCTAATGCACCAAGCCCCTGCAAAATGCGCACTACTTGTTGTTGGCCTCAATCGGTCCATAGCAATGTTCTGATAAGTATTATTTGCGCTTTTTTTTTTTTGCACCATCATATTCGTTAACATTTTGGGAGTGTCCACAAAAAAAAAAGAATTGATTTTGAATTGAAATTGAAATTTAAATTTAATTACAAGCAAGTGTTTGCCTGCACTTATTTTCATCATTTCATTCTTATTATGATGTGGCAGCTGGATTTTTGTTTCAGATGATGACACCCCCAGGTCATTTCCTGGCCAGTTTCCTGTGGCACTCGAAATTTCACCGGTTCTACAATAAATACAACCTCAAAATGAGCACCTTTTTTGCATGACATGACACTGAATTAAAGTAGCTGCATTACAATAGTGCCACACTATCACACGTATGCTTGTCAATGCAATCTGTGCAATATTGCAGTTGACACTTGTCACACATGGACATCTTCTAACTGTCAGACTTAGTGCAACAAAGGGCACATACATCCCCATCGTCACCCACAACATCCTCATCATCAATGTCTTCGTGCGTAAGTGCGCCCCATACATGTGTAGGCGCGTGTTCCCATGGACCGTACCGTACTTGTCTTCGAATCAAAAATTGCTGCAAATGCAAGAGTACATGCACGTACCCATGCAACTCAATACCGGATCCCCTCCATACATTCTTTGCGGTGCCCCAATGCCACATGCATGCAAACAAGTGCTCAATATGCCCTATAGGCCAAGTTGTTGCATTGCATGCGCACTACGTGCAATTGCTGGGGAACTCACACAAGATCACCTGCCACCTGTAAGCAGCAAAGCCCACAAGATGACAACAGAATTGCCTTCAAATTGTTGCTCCAATGCACCCATGAACAAACCACCCAGTCTTGTAAGGTGCAACTATGCAGTGGCATGCAAGATGTACACATGTTCAAGTGGCAAGTGCCACACTCAGGTATATCACTAGGATGGTGGTCACACAATTGGCAACAAACACCGTCATCATTCTCGTGTGCCCACACAGAGTCGGGGACATAGGTCAAGGTCCAATGGGCTGATACCTAGTTTGCCTGCGAATACAAAATGGGGTAAGGTGGAGCAAAACACGCACATCACCATGCAACTCCCCTACAGAGCGTGTCCACATAGTGCGGAGAATCCTCCATTGCCACAAGCGTGCAAAGAGGTGCTCCACCCTTGCGCAATAGAAGCCATGGATATCGTTACATTCTTGTTGGGCTCTACTCAAAGTTGCATGCCCAACATAGGGTACAATAGTACAGGCGCCATCATGAGCACCTACTTCAAAGTTGAACAACTACCCATATGTTCACAAAAGACCACGCTGATCCCAATTCATACCATCGGCCAAGGTTCCCGGCATAAGGCCGCATGTCCATACTATATTCCCAAGATTGACCACATTATCTTATAAACATGGCCCGCGTACTTGGGATTGAAAAGGGCATCCGGCATAATTCCAATTGGAAAGTGGCCGGTCCATATCCCCAACCGGAAAGGGGCCAGTCCATATCCCCAATTCGAAAGGGGCCACCATAGCACCAAAACGGGCACCGTGCGCTTGAGCCCCCCCTCCCCCCCCTCCATAGGAAGCTTAAAAAAAACACGGCACGGAACAAAAAACTTGTGGAAAGGGGCCAAAACTAGAATTTGATTATTTGCCGACATACAAAATTTTGCACTGTGTGCACGCCATTCCAATAGAAACCATGAACATCCTTGCCGTCTTGTTGTCCATCGGTCAAAATCTTTCGACCAATGAATGGCAATGCCACATGGAGGCGCCCCTGATATGCACCATCCATGGAGCGCATCTCATAATCCATGTAATGCCCCTTGCAGCTTTTGGGCCCTTCACGATCACAAATGAGAACATCCCCCGATGTCCCGGCGGCCAACAGACATATCCAAAGAATGCTGCCAAAACTATGAATGGCAACCGCTACTTTACATACACAACCACAAGACTAGGATAGAAGAATAACAGAGGTCACCAGAAATGATACCTCCTCAAGAAACCATGGGCGAGCTGTGCATGCAACCATATACAGGCATTGTGGAACCCAATATCAAGGTAGCTCTGTGGATTGTTTTTGTAGCCAACGTTGGTTGAGGGCAAACTGCCTCAGTGGTGAGGCATTTACCATGGTTGGTTGAGGGGAAACTGCCTTAATGGCGAGGCATTTACCATGTGTCCTGTAGTTGCTGAACAAAGCTGGGGTATTGGTCTTGTGCTTCCCCATGCAGGTTTTCGTTGGCTGTTTCCACTTGACAGATGTTCACTGTGCAATCATATTTTTCTCCAGTGCCCCCGGAAGATGCCATTGCACATTATGCTGCGTCTTGAACGGTAGATGTTGAACAATTCTGCCGCAACATTGTGATGGGAATGGTCGGTACTGCCAATACTACCTGTACGCGCCCTCCCAGACGACCAATTGGGACCAAATGTGCGCATCTTTGCACATGGCATTGACAATGGGCTTGTGGAAAAAGCTATGTCGATGGCAAAGGTGCCAACAACTACGTGGCATGCATTCTTTGTGCCAGAAAAAACAAAATTGCCATCAAGGTGACCACAGCAACGACCATGTTCTTGAAAATTGAGAGAGAGTGTGGGTTTTCATGTGACTGCAACTGCAACTGCATAGCTACAAAAAGGAAGATATGTGGCACACCTGGGACTAAGATTCCACAGAAAAGCAGACATGGTAGTGGCCTCAAGAACACTTCGCAAAGTTGTCGGTTTCACAAAAATAATCGCAAAATTTTGAATAAATATTTGCTGGGCTTGGTGAACTTCTGGTCGCAAAACACTAAGTTTAAGGGAAGAAATAGCAAAAAAAAAAAACCCCTTTTTGACATTTTGCACTGTCACGCAGAAAATTTTGACAAAATATTAATTCTTTTTTCACTCGCAAAAATTCACTGTCTCTACGGTAATTGAGATTTGAATGGAAAGCAGGTTGCTTGTCGTTGAGGGTGTGATACCCGGGGTGGCAACCATCGGCGTTCACGACTTTTCCCATTGTGCATGATGTCTTATGTGAAGAGAAGGTAGCTTGCAAGTGTCTTGAGCTAGGGTAGTTGGGGTCACATAATTTCAAGGGTTTGGAAGGGGTGTGCCTGGGGGCTCTTCGAATTACTTCAATTTCAGGACAACTTAAAAAAAAACATTGTTTCCTCCCCTCACTAGGGACACCCAAGACGGCAGGGGTCGTGTTGCCACTTTGCCCACATGTGGGCACCCAAGACAGCAAGGGTTGTGTCGGCACTTTTTGATTTTGTCCCCGATTAGGGCCCCACCAAGACGGCACGGGTTAGATACCTACCTTGCCCACTTGGGCCTCCGAGATGGCAAGGGTTAAGAAGCCACTTGTGATTCCGCCTTTGTAATGAGTGTTGGGGACCCTGGAGACGGCAGGGGTTATGTAGCCACCTTGCCCACTGCTGGACCCCCGAGACGGCAAGGGTTAAGTAGCTACTTGTGATTTTGTATCCGCGCTGAGTGTTGGGGACCCCGGGATGGCAAGGGTGATTTAGCCACTTTGCCCACTTTTGGGGCCCCAAGACGGCAATATGTAGCCACTTCTGATTATGTCCCCACACTAACTGTTGGGGACATTCAAGATGGCAGGGGTTATATAGCCATTTTTCCCACTTTTGGGCCCTTGAGACAACGGTAGGTTGCCACTTCTAATTCTGTCCCCACGGCGAGCGTTGGGGACCCCCGAGATGACAGGGTTTGTGCAGCCACTTTGTCCACTTTTGGGCCCTCAAGACAGCCAAGGTAAGTGGGAGGAGTTGGTCGTTGTGGATTTGATTGCGGAGTGAGAAGGCATTCAACTACATAGTAGAAGAAGTGGGTGGGTTTTGGGTGCTTTTGGTAGTCTTGCTTTTGCAGTTGCACCTCAAAATTCCACCTTCATCAAATAGAATGGTGGTGTCAGTTGCCATCAAGCATGTTTTTTGATGTTGCATTGTGCCTTGTTTAGAGATGTTGTCAATGGCAAGGTGCAACTGCCACAAGATAGATCATGGTTATTCCGTGAAATGGCAGAATTTGCTTTGCCCTACAGTGGTTCCAAGTGGGCCTCCACACCTCAGACCACAACAATGCCTTGGGTTGTGGCTCGGCTGTACCCCTTGAGTCATGCAACTTTTGTGACGGCACACCCCATATACTGCGCCCCGAATGTTGCGCTCTTCATTGTACCTCGCAGTGTCAAAGGGGGCTATGTGTAGGATTGCGCTGGGCGTTAGGGGCCAGTTGTTGACACAGCACCCTTGTGAAGATGATGTCTAGTGAACGGTTCGAAATGATATTAGGTGAGGTGAGGGGACCTATGGCCAACAGAAGAAGATCCATACTATACATACAATGAATTGTAGTTTATGAATGCTGACAAATAGAACTGATGTGCAGTTGTTGAGGGTGTGATGCGCGGGGTGGCGACCATCGCCAGATATGGCCAACGGTTGTGATTCGGGTTAAGGAACTGTCCCAAGAACAATGACAAACAGGCAATTGAACACTAGGATAGCCAGTTGACTGGTGTCCTTCGGGACCTTTGTCCCATCAAGGGCCTACTGCACAGCCTAGGCAGTGTTGTGCGTGTACCAAGGATATGGACTCATCATCTGGCGTGATTAGTAGCACCAGTCCATGCAAGTTTTGTGGCATTTCATGCACTTTTGCATTCAGATGCAGGTCCGACAACCTCCTTATGAACCATGGACCATGGCCCACCTCATGTTTGGACTGATAAAAGCAAGTCAGCTGCCACGCACAATGAGGGAGAGTATGATGAGAGAGGCATGTGCTTTGTGTTTTCAAAAGCGCTCCGCTATCACCGTTTCTAGTGAATGCAAGGAGCATAGTTGTGCTGATTGTATGGACACCCACACTTGTGGGGATAGGACTGTTTGTAGGCACATGAGAAGTGACATGCATTGATGTTGAAATCACCTATTTTGCCTTGTGCAGGGTGCTTTGTAGGGAGGGTTTGTCGTCCACTTTGGTCTGCTTGGGGGGTTTCTCTAGGGGAGGGTAAATCTGGGGTTAAAATCGGGATAATACAGAAGTAGCGCGCAAGGCAAACACTCGCCTAGTGTGCATGGCAGTAGGCATGTGTGCTACCAAGGCCTCGAGGTGGGGCCTAGGCATTGCACTGCAGTGGGCATTTTTCCTACCAAGGCCCTGTGGAGGGGCCTAGACAGTGCGGTGGTTGTCCTGCTAATGGGGGGTTGATCTTGGATGTTATATGGAGATGTGAATTTTTAGACGTGCTTGTGTGGTGTTTGAGATATTGACAAAATTGGGCAGTCAACTGCATGGTGGTCTGTGGTACAGTGCATTGCCATGGGAATATCCTCAAGCAAGACATGCACTGGGAAAGCAGCAGGTGCTCTTAACAAAAAGGTCATGCAGAAAGGGATCGTTAACCTCATACCTCTGCACTGGACTATCACTGGACGATCACTGGACCATATTTGTTTCGTATTGCAGACTCTTCTCCTGATACCATGTATGCTCAACCCTATGGCTATGCTCAGCCCGCTGGGTACTATGCTCAGCCTGCTCAGCCTGCTGGGACCTACCAGTTCCACGCCCCAATCCACGCACCCCAACAACAGGGCCTTCGTGAAAGCCTGTACTACCAGGTACGTCCTCCCAAGAGCGTGGCTGCATGCTCGGAGCAGCGGTGAATGCAAGGGTCAGGCGGTGCTGTGTGGGCCTCAACAGGCATTTCTTCCGCAGTCTTGCAGTTTTCCACCTGTTTGCCGAATGTTGCAAGGTATGGGAGATGGAGGGCAGGAGCATTGTTCCTTCCTCAAACTCATGATGGAGGGGCTGTGTGATAGGTCACGGATATTCAGCAACACGGTCGCCTTGTGCAGCAACTCACATCATTTTCAGCGTGTTGCATTTTATATGACGTGTCGCGAATGTTTGCTCCACTCCACTCTGGTGTTCTGAGCACTGTGAGGGTAGGTGTGCGTCCCAGATGGATGGAAACATAAGCCAAAGCCCCCCAGTTTTCCATCCACTGGGACCGATCTTCGACCACATTGCTGCAGGTGAGAGGTGTGCATTTGGACATTGGGGGGTCTCGTTTGTGGTTGCCCAAGATGATTTGTGCTGCACGCTGGAGGCTAGGAGTGCAAACCAAAACCTATCTCTGCATGCGTCCTTTGCCACTAGGTCTCGTCTCGGGGTCGGGTAGGGACGGGCACTGCTGAGAGGACTGTGGAATGAGTGATTGGACATGAATGCCATCATTCGTGTGGTAGGGCCATTGTGAGACAGAGCAGCCTCCGACCAAGGCACAGCAAACGATAATGAGGACGTTTTTACAGACCCCAGGTGCAGATTCCAGAGCAGTAGAAGCTGAAGCCATGGGCAATGATGGTACGCTGGAGGATCATGCAGTGAGAGAGTGTCACAGCCTCGGAGCATCTGCACACATGCACAGACACGAACTACAAGTAGCCTTGCCAGACCCGTGTTTCCTTGTGTGTTGTTGGGGCCAGGGAATGGTGTTCTTTTGTTTGTGCCATTGGGCCCGGTGATCATGTCCTCTCAGTCGCCCCACCATTTTGATATGCCCAACTGTCAGTGTCATTCCATCTCCGTCATGCTCTGCCCAATGACAATGTCTCTGTTCAAGAGGAAGGCGGTTGCATTCTGCGTCTTCCCCCTCGGTGCCCATCTGGCGTGTTGCTTCAAAGGCACTACCGTGTCTGGCCACTTTGTTTTCAGGGTCAGCCTGCAGCCGGTTACACCAGAGGCACTGGAGGTGCGGAGCCTGGAACATATGGTACCTCCCAGTCAGTGTCTGGGCACAACTACACAGGACGTACTGCTGTTGGTTTCCTGGATATGGCTGGATATGCCTTTGGTGCGAAGCCTGTTGGCCAGTCTCGCCCACAGGGTTGGCAATCCAACCCCGCTGCCAACGCTATTGGTGGCCCTTATTACGATGCATCCCACCACAAGTATTGATCAGTGGACTTGCTGGACTGATATCCCGCTAAACGCAACGAAACTTGGGTCTGGACCCAGCCCCTGGGGGTGGGGTGAAGTGAGGATTCGTCACCACCACGCAAGCAGCGGTAAAGGCATCGTCTGTCCGGGGGCCAGGGTGCATGATGCACTGAGCCAAAGACCCAAAGAGTGCAGTTGAAGGATCAGCTGGGGTTCTTGAACGTTTGGTTTTTGTGCCAATCCACCGCTGGTTCATGCATTAATTCCATGAAGTGTATATTACAGTGTATTTTATTGCATGTATGGTCTGATTTGCCTCAGTGAGTCCCACCAATTGCAGCAACTCTTTTATGGTGTGTGCCACAGTCGTACATTTGCTCTTTGGTTCCTCTAAAACAGTTGACTGAATCAGTGATGGGTGGCTGACGTTTATCAGCCTGCATGCTCATGCCTTGTCATGGGCCCATGCCAACCAATTTCAGAAGGTGCTAGTTACCTTTCCAGGTGCAGATAAGCTTTACTAGGGCAGCGGAGAAGAGTCCAAATGCGTTGCATGGGCTCATTTGGCAGTCATTTATCACACATGGAAGCTGAATTTAACGAACCATTTCCAGCTTACAGAATGGTGCTGATGTGAATGAGGATCTTTTTGTGTTGTGTTTGTGTTGGTTTGAGGGCAGGGAAGTGCGCAAGTTTATTCCAGTACCTGTTGAAAGGGATTTGGGGGTAAACTCTTCTTCACCAACTGCATCCAGCGAATGCAATTCTTATAGTTGTTTTTTTGCACATTTGCATTAATAATTTAATGCACATCATGGGAGTGTTCAACAGAAAAAGTTCATTGATTTTGAATGGAAATTGAAATTTATTTTCAAGGAAGTGTTTGCCTGCAATCATTTTCATTATTTCATTCTTATTATGATGTGGCAGCCGGATTTTTGTTTCAGATGATGACACCCCCAGGTCATTTCTTGGCCAGTTTCCTGTGGCACCCGACGAAGGCCACATCTTTTTGTGTGCCATCCACGGCTGCCAATACAAATGCTGATAGGTGTCTGGTATGGCCACTGGATTTTCAAACTTTGCATTCTGCCAAGGCCCTTTATTTGGGTCTTGGCATTGTGTACCTGAACTCAATACAAAATGGGGTTTCCAGGCAGGGCCTAAGCGTGGTGTTGTGCCAAAGGAGGAGGAGGGAAGGAGGAAGGGGAGGAGAGAAGCTGGCATTGTGGAGCCCAGTATCAAGGTGGCTCTGTGGATTTTTTTTTGGTAGCCAATGTTGGTTGAGGGGAAACTGCCTCAATGGCGAGGCATTTACCATGTGTCCTGTAGTTGCTGAACAAAGCTGGGCTGCATAGGAGTGAAATAACCATGTGCAATAATTATCTGCTGAGACTGCCTTCAGGTATGTTCAAAGCAATAGGTGCAACAAACCTCAGCAATGGTAGCCACAAGTCCAACGGTCGAGGTCATGCAGTTACACGGATGACATGGATATGGGCATCCACAGACGCTTGCATGTGCAGCATGGATTGCCTAAGAATCCAGAGGGAAATGTGGAAACTGGTGGCCAGCGAGAAAGCAATGAACACCAAATGCTAGAAGAACTGTTTGTTAAGCAGCAGGTAAGCTGCCAGCACGGTGGGGGTGGTCAGGAACGTAGTCACAAGCATCCACGTTGTCCTTCATTTCCTAACTCCAACTCAGGGCTATTGACCATGCATTGGATTCAGCAATCTCATCACTGCACCAAACAACCCATTGGTATGCACAAATATGACAATGTGTCACCCATGTGCCCGCTTCTTCACTGTACAAGTGGAGGGGCACAGTGTGGGGTTGTTGTTGTTGTTCATCATGACGTTTTTCCAAATTTTTCCTTGGGAAGATAGTTGCTTGCCTTTGTTTGTGGTGCCTTAGCATGCCTGAAACACAGGTCGCAGGCTGGTGGTAGTCTTCTTGGGCTTTGTTTTCTTTGTTTCTGCACCTTTTCTTTGGGAACTATGGATGCATCAGACAGTGTACAAGGGGTGGCATGTGCACCCATATCTGGGGTTGTGCGGGGGTCACAAGGTGGCTCGCCATTGGAGTCTCAACAAAATCCAAAAAGGTGATGCCACAAGCGATACCACTGTGTGTGCAGGTAAAGGGACATGTCTGCCACAGTGGGTACACCACAAGAATTGCTTAAGATTTGCATTGAGCACAGGTTTACAGGGGGCGATACAGTGCACATACATGCCAGTTTTTCAGGCCGCCACAGCACTACCATGGGGAGTGTTAGGCCAGTTGCATCAGATGCATCAGGGGCACTGGAAATTCTGTGTGCTGTTGCACGCTGTGCACACCATGGGGGGCACTTACGTGTTGGGCAGTGCATGAGTGCAGAGGTGTGTTTTTGGACACTTGCTCCACTGGTGGATAAGAATACACATGATGTGCTGCCAATACATTACTGTCATATATCTGTTTGTGAGAAGGCAGCACAGCAGTCGTTTTAGGGTGTGGTTCTGCTTACTATTCATTGGGCCACTGGTGATTGTTGTGCTCCGTGTGGACGACCACCCACCTGATGGTGCCCAAGCAAACAAAGTGACTTCCCAAACACCATTTCCCATTCAATCGCCCAAGCAAAAGACCAGCAGCAGATGTTCTTGGGGCACAGCGTATCTGGGGACAGCTCAATCTTTAATCCCATATGGGCTTGGGGGGAGGGTGCCATAAAGGCTGAAAGGGGATGCAGGTTGGTTTTTCTGGGTGTCTGTATGGGTCAGCTTCTTGAGGAGGGAATCCTCCACTTGTTGATAGGTGTGTTAGTTGCCCACCCATTGGGTGTCAAGCGTAAGTCGCTCATTTTTTTTTTTTGGCATAAGTCGCTTATTTTTTTTTTTTGGCGTAAGTCGCGTGTGGAAAGAAAAAACTGAAAAATGTATGATACGCGACTTACGCTTTTTTTGATACGCGACCTACGGCAAAAAAAAAAAAAATAAGCGAGTTACGCTTTTTTTTTATATAATAAAGCGAGTTACGCCTTTTTTTTTTATAAAAAAGCGAGTTACGCTTTTTTTTCTTATAAAAAAGCGAGTTACGCTCTTTTTTTATATAAAAAAGCGAGTTACGCTCTTTTTTTATATAAAAAAGCGAGTTACGCTTTTTTTTCTTATAAAAAAGCGAGTTACGCTTTTTTTTTATATAAAAAAGCGAGTTACGCTCTTTTTTTATATAAAAAAGCGAGTTACGCTTTTTTTTTATATAAAAAAGCGAGTTACGCTTTTTTTCCTTATAAAAACGCGAGTTACGCTCTTTTTTTTATATAAAAAGGCGAGTTACGCTTTTTTTTATATAAAAAAGCGAGTTACGCTTTTTTATAAAAAAGCGAGGTACGAGATTTTTTTTTTTTATTGTTAAGGACATCCCGGAAGGAAAGCCCCTAGAGGCCCTTTTGCCCCGGCCGAACGTGGGCCATGTCTACCCCCCCCTTTTTGGGGATCGCCGAGAAGGCAGGGGTTACGCAGCAATTCCGGCCCTCTTTTGGGCACCACTTCTGATTTTGCCCCCCGCTCTGAAGCGGTGGGGATCCCCGAGACGGCAGGGGCTCCATTGGTTTCTTTGTGCCATCGACTGCAAAGTCCCAGTACGGGCCTTCAAAGTCCACATTTGGGAGCCACTTTGTGGTACTTCTTTGGTCCGGCCAATGTTGAAGCGCCTCTAGTCAAAGGGTGTTGCCGCACATGCTCGGGCTTTGGGTTTTCAAGAGGATGGTTGGTCATGTGGCTATCAATCGCTGCATCTTTGTGATGAGGTGGCCAACCAAAGGGGAAGCCTGGACGATGTTGTTGTTACACGTTTGCCGAACGGATTCATCAAGGAAGCACTGCGCATCATCAATGCGGATCGCTCCGTCCGAGTCCCCGGCACCATCCCGGAGAATGGGTGGGAAAAGGAGTTGACTTGCTGGAAGCCCGGAGAATCTCCTCCTCCCCCAGCCTCCAACCTTGAGTCCCTGCCCCCATCTACTTCCCCCCTCCTTTTCGATGAAGAGGATGCTCTTTCGGAACCCGAAGGCAACATTGCTGCCTCCTCCTCGGAGCCAACGGTGGGAGAATTCCCTGCCTTCCCGGCCTCCAACTCCGAGGACGTGCCCCAAGATGGGAAGTCAGTGAAGGGCAATGTTAAGGCCCCTCCACAAACCCCGCAGTCCACTTCCTCTTCTAACCCCCCCACAAGTGATGATGCCCGTCCATCCGTGTCTATCTGTCGGAAGTTTTTCAAGGTGCCCGAGGCGTACCCAAAGGGCGCACAGGGTCGGTTGGTGAACGACAAACGATTTATTCGAGAGCTGGAAGAGATGCTTGTGAAGGACATCCGTAACGCTTGTGCGCGGAACACAAATCCGCGTGCAAAGCCAAAGGCATCGGACACAAAGTCTGATTTGATCTACAAGCGTGTGTTTGGCGACTTCTTGTAGTTGGCCCCACGCCATTATGGTTGCATGCGAAGAATGTAGTTCGCCCTAGGTGACCGGACTCAGGTGGTATCACTGGCTTGAGCTTCGTAGCCGGTGGCGCCGGCAGCAATATAGTCATTTTGATACCGCTTGCCAAAGGCCGAAGGGCAAATTGCATTTTTTGTTTGCGGTCATGATTCCGCCATCTGCCGCACGTTATTTCCGCCATTTGCCGGCGATGAGTATAAAAACCACCCTTCACGCCACGGCTCCATTGCTTTACCCGTGCCGGAGGTACCCAAAATGTCCGTGGGGGCTATATGCTTCACCTCCTCCGGTAGCAATGGCGGTTGTTGGGTGGTTCTTGTGTTTCCCCGCCTTTTTTTTGGAAAAATGGGTTTTTTTTCCCCATACGCGACTTATGCCAAAAAAAAAAAGTTTACGCGACTTACACCAAAAAAAAAAAATTTCTGTCGAAAAAAAAAAATGCGGCTTACGCCAAAAAAAAAATAAAAAAGCGACTTACGCTTATTTCCACAATCGAGTTACGCTTTCCTCACCCATTGGTTTGTAGGTGACCAGGGCAGGTTCAAAAAACAGCAAGAGATAGGGAGCCTTCGTGGCGAACCCCAGCAGCTGTGGACAATTACCCCCCCCCCCCCTTGCGCAAGCACCGCCTTGTCTAAGCACCAAGACATGGTCTGACCTCACTTTTGCCAAATTTTCTGACCATGGCTTTTACAGTAAGAAAGTAGGCAAAGTGTGATTGTGTGCCGATTGTAGAGGGAAAGAGGGGCTGTTTCATGCTCACGCTCATAACAACATTCTCTTGGGTCTCAGGTATGTGACAAGCATGAGGTGAGCAAAAAAATGAACATTGAGATGGAGGAACTCTTTGCTCCAGGGGTGATTGAAAAGACCAAACACCTGAGGGACACCGAGCAAATTCCTCACCCCTTACATGCACAATTCGCAAGCTCCTGATGCCCCTGATGGGCAGTGAGGCCCTCCAGAACTTGCTGAAATTTGCCTGCACATTGTGTTCTAGGGCCCTGTTGCGATTATTGTGCTTAGGGTGAGGTATGAGCAGGTTTTTGGGACATGCTTTCTTTTGGTACCGCGCGTTGCGCGGTTGCACCACCTTATGTAAGCACCAGGACCCGGTCTGGCCATCACTTTCCTGACCTGGCTGGTGCTTGCGCAACAGGGGGGGGGGTATTTTTGCTGTGAGAGAGTGGGAGAGTTGTCCTGCTACTCACAGGTGCTGCTTCTGCCCCTTGGCGTCCCTCCCATGCCTGCACTGGCATACTCCACACAAAGCCTTTCCCAAGGCAGTGGGTTTGGAGGGTGCTCACCACCACTGATTTGGGAAATGTAACACAGGGCCAGGGGGTTCTGGATCACCAAGTGTTACCCATCAGCAGTGTGCAGCATGCACAGACATTTTGCCAGTTGTTTCAGCGACACCCTTGCAGTGTGCAGTGGGTGTTTCTCCTGTCAAGGCCCTACTGTGGGGCCTGGGCCAGGTCATTTTTTGGTGGACAAGATTTTTTTCTTAGTTAGAAAACGTGGAGGGTTACCAACAGCGGTTGGCGGGTAACCAACAGCGCTTGGTGGGTAATTGACGGCGGTTGGTGGGTAACCAACGGCGGTTGGAGGGTAACCATCTGGACATATGGGTTGCCTCCGAGTCCAAAAAAAAAAATTGCTGGTGAAACAGCCGTCATCACAACGAGCAGAGATGGGGATGTCAGGACATACGGGTTGCATCAGACTAAAGATAAAAAATTGCTGGTGGAACCACAATGGCCATAATGTGCGGATTTGGCTGACCACTGGACGCTCCAGCTTTTTTTTTTTTCATTAAAAAACGTCCTGGCCTAGGCAGTGCTGTGCGGTGAGTGTTCCTTGTACTAAGGCCCTGCTGTGGGGCCCAGGCATTGTGTTGCAGTGGGTGTTTGTCCTTGCATGGCCATGCGATGGGGCATAGGCAGTGTGCTGCAGTAGGCGTGTGTTCCAGCAAGGCGCTGCAGTCCGGTCTAGGCATTGTGTTGCAGTGGATGTGTCTGCCACCAAGGCCTTGCGATGAGGCCCAGGTAGTAATCTGCATTTTGTATTTTTGGTGTTTGTCCTACCAAGGCCCTGCAGTGGGGCCTAGGTGGTGTGCATTGCAGGAGGCATGGGTCTTAGGCCCTGAGGTGGGGCCTAGGCACTGCACTGCAGTGGGCATTTTTCCTACCAAGGCCCTAGCAAGGACCTACCAAGGCCCTGTGGAGGGGCCTAGGCAGTGCGGTGGTTGTCCTGCTAATGGGGGGTTGATCTTGGATGTTATATGGAGATGTGAATTTTTAGACGTGCTTGTGTGGTGTTTGAGACGTTGACAAAATTGGGCAGTCAACTGCATGGTGGTCTGTGGTACAGTGCATTGCCATGGGAATATCCTCAAGCAAGACATGCACTGGGAAAGCAGCAGGTGCTCTTAACAAAAAGGTCATGCAGAAAGGGATCGTTAACCTCACACCTCTGCACTGGACTATCAGCAATGCTCATCCACCTCCTGCTGCTTACGGCTGCTGTGCATGAACCTCCACCATTGTAAAATGCTTCTGTATTGCCCTCTGACTAAATCTGTCCCTGCAAGATGGTTGTGGCATATTTGTTTTGTATTGCAGACTCTTCTCCTGATACCATGTATGCTCAACCCTATGGCTATGCTCAGCCCGCTGGGTACTATGCCCAGCCTGCTCAGCCTGCTGGGACCTACCAGTTCCACGCCCCAATCCACGCACCCCAACAACAGGGCCTTCGCGAAAGCCTGTACTACCAGGTACGTCCTCCCAAGAGCGTGGCTGCATGCTCGCAGCAGCGGTGAATGCAAGGGTCAGGCAGTGCTGTGTGGGCCGCAACAGGCATTTCTTCCGCAGTCTTGCAGTTTTCCGCCTGTTTGCCGAATGTTGCAAGGTATGGGAGATGGAGGGCAGGAGCATTGTTCCTTCCTCAAACTCGTGATGGAGGGGCTGTGTGATAGGTCACGGATATTCAGCAACACGGTCGCCTTGTGCAGCAGCTCCCGTCATTTTCAGCGTGTTGCATTTTATATGACGTGTTCTGTTGTCCTGGATGACGATGAACACCATCATTCGTGTGATGAGGACGTTTGGGGCCAGAGCATCCCCCAGAAAGGCACAGCAAGTGATTATGAGGACGATATTGCAAAATCTATCTCGTCTCTGCATGTGTCCTTTGCCACTAGGTCTCGTCTCAGGGTAGGGTAGGGATGGAGCACTGCTGAGAGGACTGTGGAATGAGTGATTGGACATGAATACCATCATTCGGGGCCACTGTGAGACAGAGCAGCCTCTGACAAATGCACAGCAAATGATTATGAGGACGTCTTTAGGGACCTGCAGCTGCTTAGGTGTGGGGATGGTGAACGAAATACAAATAGCCTTCCCAGACCCGTGTTTCTTTGTGTGTTGTTGGTGCGCAAGGAAGGAGTGCCATTGGAAGGAGGGCCACAGAACGACAGAGAGACACAGGGAACATAGGTCACCGGGTTGACACAGGAATTTCAGAGCCGTTGTGCTTTCAGGGCTTGGGAGGGGAATCTTGTTCCATTTGGGCCGATGATCATGCCCTCTCAGTCGCCCTACCATTTTTATATGCCCAACTGTCAGTGTCATTCCATCTCCGTCATGCACTGCCCAATGACAATGTCTCTGTTCAAGAGGAAGGCGGTTGCATTCTGTGTCTTCCCCCTCGGTGCCCATCTGGCGTGTTGCTTCGAAGGCACTACCGTGTCTGGCCACTTTGTTTTCAGGGTCAGCCTGCAGCCGGTTACACCAGAGGCACTGGAGGTGCGGAGCCTGGAACATATGGTACCTCCCAGTCAGTGTCTGGGCACAACTACACAGGACGTACTGCTGTTGGTTTCCTGGATATGGCTGGATATGCCTTTGGTGTGAAGCCTGTTGGCCAGTCTCGCCCACAGGGTTGGCAATCCAACCCCGCTGCCAACGCTATTGGTGGCCCTTATTACGATGCATCCCACCACAAGTATTGATCAGTGGACTTGCTGGACTGATATCCCGCTAAACGCAACGAAACTTGGGTCTGGACCCAGCCCCTGGGGGTGGGGTGAAGTGAGGATTCGTCACCACCACGCAAGCAGCGGTAAAGGCATCGTCTGTCCGGGGGCCAGGGTGCATGATGCACTGAGCCAAAGACCCAAAGAGTGCAGTTGAAGGATCAGCTGGGGTTCTTGAACGTTTGGTTTTTGTGCCAATCCACCGCTGGTTCATGCATTAATTCCATGAAGTGTATATTACAGTGTATTTTATTGCATGTATGGTCTGATTTGCCTCAGTGAGTCCCACCAATTGCAGCAACTCTTTTATGGTGTGTGCCACAGTCGTACATTTGCTCTTTGGTTCCTCTAAAACAGTTGACTGAATCAGTGATGGGTGGCTGACGTTTATCAGCCTGCATGCTCATGCCTTGTCATGGGCCCATGCCAACCAATTTCAGAAGGTGCTAGTTACCTTTCCAGGTGCAGATAAGCTTTACTAGGGCAGCGGAGAAGAGTCCAAATGCGTTGCATGGGCTCATTTGGCAGTCATTTATCACACATGGAAGCTGAATTTAACGAACCATTTCCAGCTTACAGAATGGTGCTGATGTGAATGAGGATCTTTTTGTGTTGTGTTTGTGTTGGTTTGAGGGCAGGGAAGTGCGCAAGTTTATTCCAGTACCTGTTGAAAGGGATTTGGGGGTAAACTCTTCTTCACCAACTGCATCCAGCGAATGCAATTCTTATAGTTGTTTTTTTTGCACATTTGCATTAATAATTTAATGCACATCATGGGAGTGTTCAACAGAAAAAGTTCATTGATTTTGAATGGAAATTGAAATTTATTTTCAAGGAAGTGTTTGCCTGCAATCATTTTCATTATTTCATTCTTATTATGATGTGGCAGCCGGATTTTTGTTTCAGATGATGACACCCCCAGGTCATTTCTTGGCCAGTTTCCTGTGGCACCCGACGAAGGCCACATCTTTTTTTGTGCCATCCACGGCTGCCAATACAAATGCTGATAGGTGTCTGGTATGGCCACTGGATTTTCAAACTTTGCATTCTGCCAAGGCCCTTTATTTGGGTCTTGCCATGGCGCCTGGATGATGCTTGGGCAGTAGAAACTTAACCAGGGCACCCAAATGAAATTAGGAATGTCATCTTCATGCTTCCAAGGTTGTTGTTTTCACTAAGGCGCTGGCAACTGTTTATGGCTGCTTTTTTGAGGCCTTGCACTTTGGGCCTTCAATTTCCATGTTTTCGCGGTTTTGATTTCAGGGGCGGGGCTGGGCTGGGATGGAGGTGCGTGGTTTAACGTTTTGCAATGGGCAGCATGCAATCTTGTATTTTGGCCACATGCTTTTGACAGAGGATGGCCTTGGCCTTTGCAAAGAGGATGCCCTTGGCCTTCGCAGTCACGTTCGGTCAACAGTCATGTTCTCGTGTTGTGTGCCGTGATATTGTGGGCGTACGCTAACCACCTGGAGGCCTCTGTTGCATAGCAGTGCCCTTCTAGACGCTTGCTGAAATTAGCATGGACTGTGCAGAATTAACAGCAATCGTCCAGAGGTCTCAAAATCACCCTACCAAACCATCATACAATGTTGTTCAGAGGTGTCACAAATGGGTCATCGTTGGGATATTTTCGGTGGTTTATTATGTCATTGGCCTTCTGGCGAACCGTGGGCGGATTTCATCGCTCCACCTCAAGATTTGGAGCGAACATTAGCGCGCCGGGCACACTGGGCAAAGTTTCCCCCTATTTTCCCCCAGTTCTTCCCCTTTTTTCCCAAGGGGACCATGTACCTCCACATGTTTGGGCTGTTGTAGATGACCCAAGCACTGGGACGTTTGTGCTTTGTGTTATCCCAAAATCCAACACCACAGCTTGTGGGCAGTGCAATGAGAAGTAATGTGCTGAATGTATTGACCCTCACACTTGTGGGGATGAAGTTGTGCATGTTGCACTGCAATTCTCCACTCCTTTTTTACCTCTTTGAGCCCCCATGTTACAATTTGTACCCCCCGTGCCCAAGAACCGCCTTGCGCAAGAACCGCCCCCTGGTTCCGCGGTCGAATTCTTGCACCACTTTTTTTGACCACCGTGTTGGGTTTTTCATGGTTCTGGTGGATGCAGGACAGCTATTCAGGTGTGCACAACAACATTTCATGTGTGTTGCTACGGGCCCCCCAATCAGGGGGGACCCTATCGGTCAGTCACAGGTGCACATACCCCTTAAACCCCTCCCCCCTGCTCTTGACCCCCTTCCCCGAAGCAACCAGCCCCTGACAAGGAAACAAACAAAAGTCAGTTAAACACAGGGGGCCACTGATAGCACCACTTTGCAAATTTATTTTTTCATTTTTGGCGAACCATCCTCTCTTCGTTAAACAGGTGCGTCTGATGGCTGGGTGCCTGGGCAGGCAGGTTTCACCTTCTTGCCCTACTGGGTGGGAGGAGAGGACGCCCAGGCACTCAAGGGGTCCGAGAGAGCAGGAATTCAGGAATTCAGGATGGTGTATCGCAGGAAGAAGGGTTTCATGTCCGAACCAGTTGACCATTAGATCATTCCATGCATATTGGAAGGCACACTACAGCCCAGTCAGCTGAGATTCACTCCTTTGGTGTTCATTTGTCAATGTGGTTAATTGTGGGAAAGGAGAGGCCGCGTTTACGCCGGCGCAACACGCCGGAAATTTTTTTTTTCCGCGGCACGGGGCTGCCCACGGTCATGCGCAAGAACCAACCCCTGGTTCCGCGGTCCAATTTTGGGGGCAAAGCGTGCGCAAGAACCGCCCCCTGGTTCCACGGTCAAACATTGCTGGTTCTTCGGCACGGGAATGGGTAATGCAATCCCAGGCAGGGGTTACTTTTGTTAACCAACAAATGAAAGCTTGTCTGTTTGCCTGTATTTGTGCTTAGGGCTCCTGTGCTTGAGGAGAGAGTAAATGTTTGGGATTAAAGCATTGGGATAGATGGCTGGAACATTGAATTGATGCCAGGCACGCTGGGCAAGTGTTGCCTCTTGGCTGGTACTCCTTGGGGGATAAGGTTGGGGCCCCATGCAAAGCGCAACCGGACACTTATTGGGGCTTTCCCATGCCCCATGCACGCTCCTTGCAACTATTTCCTGCATGTGTCTCTGTGCATGTCCTGCCCAGATCCCTGCTGTGTGTGGATTGCAGGGGGAGGGGTAGGCGACAACCTGCCTCTTTCCTTATGAAGTGCTGCTGGACCAAGTGGTAGACATTTCCCACAGGTGACGTGCAGCCGCACTACGGTCATGCAATCCACGTTTTCCATTTTGGTTCACTGTTCTGTATGTTCATGGGACATTTTTGTGGGTACGGTCAGGGAATATCCAATCGGAGTGTGTCTCTTGTGTACCCTGCTCCCAATGCATGGCGTCCAACCAGGCGGCAAGCCAAAGGATGTCAACAACCAGTTCAGTAGCTCGTCAGGGGTGCACCCACAGGTTTGTGCGATTCTGCGATTGCGATATGCAGAAGCTGAAAAGCCACAGAAATGTGGGAAATAGATTTGCTGTGTGCCACCGCACTGTCCCCACACGGCGACTCTGTCTGCTGGCTTTCCAACCACTGTTGTTGCAGAGAACATAGGTCACATGTGTGAGCCCGCGGGGTCATGCGAGGCAGACTTGTTTCTGCCCAGCACACTGTTGTGCCACGGAGCTCATGGGAATGCATGTGATGCGGCATCCGCGCACGCATGCGGCACAGGCATCAGCCGGGGGCACGCGTACATGTGCCATGTGTCTGTCCTTGATGCCGCTTTGCGTGTTTTTGTGGTGTGTCGGGGGGGTGGTTGGTTGACCCGGCATTCCCTGGATAACCACCTCCAAAGGGGCGCGTGGCGCGCACGCGGCGCCCCTTTTCTGCACCCCTTTCCTTTCAAAGCTGGCGCGGATCAGGAACAGCGATGGGTCCACATTCACCTCTTGGGGGCGTTTTCGCACAGCGCGGGCACAGCGCCAATTATTACAGTGGTTATCCAGGTAACAACCCTGAAAACCACCCACCTGCGGAATCATGCACAATCAATTCAAAACTCAAAAATTCAAACATATGGGTCCCAGGGACCTAAATTCTGCCCCCTATAGCCCCGTCCACTGCAGCAGCCATTCAATGACGTCCTTTCAATCTTCTGAACTTACCAAACTCCCGATGGTGGAGAACAGCCAACTTTTCTCACAGCGCGCGCACAGCGCACGGTACGCCCCCCTTGACGAGTGGCAGAGCACTTGTGTTTTGCACGGGCCTGTCTGACGCACGGGGGCACTGTCTATTCCCGTTTTGTGTGACCGTTGCCGGTAGACCTGACTGCGGGGCCTTGCTGGAACACACGCCTGCTGCAGCACACTGCCTACGCCCCGTCGCACGGCCATGCTAGGACAAACACCCACTGTTGCAATGGGTGTTTGTCCTATCAAGGCCCTGCAGTGGGGCCTAGGTGATGTGCATTGCAGTAGGCATGTGTGCTACCAAGGCCTCGAGGTGGGGCCTAGGCATTGCACTGCAGTGGGCATTTTTCCTACCAAGGCCCTGTGGAGGGTGTCAAGCGTAAGTCGCTTATTTTTTTTTTTGGCGTAAGTCGCTTATTTTTTTTTTTTTTTGGCGTAAGTCGCGTGTGGAGAAAAAAACCTAAAAAATGTATGATACGCGACTTACGCTTTTTTTGCGACGCGACCTACACCAAAAAAAAAAGTTACGTGACTTACGCTTTTTTTGATACGCGACCTACAGCAAAAAAAAAAAATAAGCGAGTTACGCTTTTTTTTTTATATATAAAAAAGCGAGTTACGCTCTTTTTTCTTATAAAAAAGCGAGTTACGCCTTTTTTTTATATAAAAAAGCGAGTTACGCTTTTTTTTCTTATAAAAAAGCGGGTTACGCTCTTTTTTTAATATAAAAAAGCGAGTTACGCTTTTTTTTCTTATAAAAAAGCGAGTTACGAGATTTTTTTATAAAAAAGCGAGGTACGAGATTTTTTTTTTATTGTTAAGGACAGCCCTTAAGGAAAGCCCCTAGAGGCCTTTTTGCCCCGGCCGAACGTGGGCCATGTCTACCCCCCCCCTTTTTGGGGATCGCCGAGAAGGCAGGGGTTACGCAGCAATTCCGGCCCTCTTTTGGGCACCACTTCTGATTTTGCCCCCCGCTCTGAAGCGGTGGGGATCCCTGAGACGGCAGGGGTGAGGTAGCCATTTTGCCCACTTGTGGGCCCATTCTGATTTTGCCCCCCGCTCTGCAGCGGTGGGGATCCCCGATACGGCAGGGGTGAGGTAGCCATTTTGCCCACTTGTGGGCCACTTCTGATTTTGCCCCCCGCTCTGAAGCAGTGGGGATCCCCGATACGGCAGGGGTGAGGTAGCCATTTTGCCCACTTGTGGGCCACTTCTGATTTTGCCCCCCGCTCTGAAGCGGTGGGGATCCCCGATACGGCAGGGGTGAGGTAGCCATTTTGCCCACTTGTGGGCCCATTCTGATTCTGCCCCCCGCTCTGAAGCGGTGGGGATCCCCGATACGGCAGGGGTGAGGTAGCCATTTTGCCCACTTGTGGGCCACTTCTGATTTTGCCCCCCGCTCTGAAGCGGTGGGGATCCCCGATACGGCAGGGGTGAGGTAGCCATTTTGCCCACTTGTGGGCCACTTCTGATTTTGCCCCCCGCTCTGAAGCGGTGGGGATCCCCGATACGGCAGGGGTGAGGTAGCCATTTGGCCCACTTGTGGGCCACTTCTGATTTTGCCCCCCGCTCTGCAGCGGTGGGGATCCCCGATACGGCAGGGGTGAGGTAGCCATTTTGCCCACTTGTGGGCCACTTCTGATTTTGCCCCCCGCTCTGAAGCAGTGGGGATCCCCGATACGGCAGGGGTGAGGTAGCCATTTTGCCCACTTGTGGGCCACTTCTGATTTTGCCCCCCGCTCTGAAGCGGTGGGGATCCCCGATACGGCAGGGGTGAGGTAGCCACTTTGCCCACTTGTGGGCCACTTCTGATTCTGCCCCCCGCTCTGAAGCGGTGGGGATCCCCGATACGGCAGGGGTGAGGTAGCCATTTTGCCCACTTGTGGGCCACTTCTGATTTTGCCCCCCGCTCTGAAGCGGTGGGGATCCCTGAGACGGCAGGGGTGAGGTAGCCATTTTGCCCACTTGTGGGCCCATTCTGATTTTGCCCCCCGCTCTGCAGCGGTGGGGATCCCCGATACGGCAGGGGTGAGGTAGCCATTTTGCCCACTTGTGGGCCACTTCTGATTTTGCCCCCCGCTCTGAAGCAGTGGGGATCCCCGATACGGCAGGGGTGAGGTAGCCATTTTGCCCACTTGTGGGCCACTTCTGATTTTGCCCCCCGCTCTGAAGCGGTGGGGATCCCCGATACGGCAGGGGTGAGGTAGCCATTTTGCCCACTTGTGGGCCACTTCTGATTTTGCCCCCCGCTCTGAAGCGGTGGGGATCCCTGAGACGGCAGGGGTGAGGTAGCCATTTTGCCCACTTGTGGGCCCATTCTGATTTTGCCCCCCGCTCTGCAGCGGTGGGGATCCCCGATACGGCAGGGGTGAGGTAGCCATTTTGCCCACTTGTGGGCCACTTCTGATTTTGCCCCCCGCTCTGAAGCAGTGGGGATCCCCGATACGGCAGGGGTGAGGTAGCCATTTTGCCCACTTGTGGGCCACTTCTGATTTTGCCCCCCGCTCTGAAGCGGTGGGGATCCCCGATACGGCAGGGGTGAGGTAGCCATTTTGCCCACTTGTGGGCCACTTCTGATTTTGCCCCCCGCTCTGAAGCGGTGGGGATCCCCGATACGGCAGGGGTGAGGTAGCCACTTTGCCCACTTGTGGGCCACTTCTGATTCTGCCCCCCGCTCTGAAGCGGTGGGGATCCCCGATACGGCAGGGGTGAGGTAGCCATTTTGCCCACTTGTGGGCCACTTCTGATTTTGCCCCCCGCTCTGAAGCAGTGGGGATCCCCGATACGGCAGGGGTGAGGTAGCCATTTTGCCCACTTGTGGGCCACTTCTGATTTTGCCCCCCGCTCTGCAGCGGTGGGGATCCCCGATACGGCAGGGGTGAGGTAGCCATTTTGCCCACTTGTGGGCCACTTCTGATTTTGCCCGTATGCCAGTGTGCATTGCAGGAGGCATGGGTCTTAGGCCCTGAGGTGGGGCCTAGGCACTGCACTGCAGTGGGCATTTTTCCTACCAAGGCCCTAGCAAGGACCTACCAAGGCCCTGTGGAGGGGCCTAGGCAGTGCGGTGGTTGTCCTGCTAATGGGGGGTTGATCTTGGATGTTATATGGAGATGTGAATTTTTAGACGTGCTTGTGTGGTGTTTGAGACGTTGACAAAATTGGGCAGTCAACTGCATGGTGGTCTGTGGTACAGTGCATTGCCATGGGAATATCCTCAAGCAAGACATGCACTGGGAAAGCAGCAGGTGCTCTTAACAAAAAGGTCATGCAGAAAGGGATCGTTAACCTCACACCTCTGCACTGGACCATCAGCAATGCTCATCCACCTCCTGCTGCTTACGGCTGCTGTGCATGAACCTCCACCATTGTAAAATGCTTCTGTATTGCCCTCTGACTAAATCTGTCCCTGCTAGATGGTTGTGGCATATTTGTTTTGTATTGCAGACTCTTCTCCTGATACCATGTATGCTCAACCCTATGGCTATGCTCAGCCCGCTGGGTACTATGCCCAGCCTGCTCAGCCTGCTGGGACCTACCAGTTCCACGCCCCAATCCACGCACCCCAACAACAGGGCCTTCGCGAAAGCCTGTACTACCAGGTACGTCCTCCCAAGAGCGTGGCTGCATGCTCGGAGCAGCGGTGAATGCAAGGGTCGGGCAGTGCTGTGTGGGCCTCAACAGGCATTTCTTCCGCAGCCTTGCAGTTTTCCGCCTGTTTGCCGAATGTTGCAAGGTATGGGAGATGGAGGGCAGGAGCATTGTTCCTCCCTCAAACTCATGATGGAGGGGCTGTGTGATAGGTCACCGTTATTCAGCAACACGGGAGCCTTGTGCCGCAACTCACATCATTTTCAGCGTGTTGCATTTTATATGACGTGTTCTAGTGTCCTGGATTACCATGAACACCATCATTCGTGTGATGAGGACATTTGGGGCCAGAGCATCCCCCAGAAAGGCACAGCAAGTGATTATGAGGACGATATTGCAAAATCTATCTCGTCTCTGCATGTGTCCTTTGCCACTAGGTCTCGTCTCAGGGTAGGGTAGGGATGGAGCACTGCTGAGAGGACTGTGGAATGAGTGATTGGACATGAATACCATCATTCGGGGCCACTGTGAGACAGAGCAGCCTCTGACAAATGCACAGAAAATGATTATGAGGACGTTTTTACAGACCCCAGGTGCACACTCCAGAGCAGTAGGAGATAAAGCCATGTGCAATAATGGTACACTGGAGGATCATGCAGTGAGAGAGTGTCACAGCCTCGGGGCATCTGCACACATGAACAGACACGAACTACAAGTAGCATTGCCAGACCCGTGTTTCCTTGTGTGTTGTTGGTGCGTGAGGCAGTGGAAGGAGGGCCACAGAACTACTCACCGGGTTGACACAGGAATATCAGAGCCGTTGTGCTTTCAGGGCTTGGGAGGGGAATGGTTTTCCATTTGGGCCAATGATCATGCCCTCTCAGTCACCCTACCACTTTTACATGCCCAACTGTCAGCGCCAATCCATCTCCGTCATGCTCTGCCCAATGACAATGTTTCTGTTCAAGAGGAAGGCGGTTGCATTCTGTGTCTTCCCCCTCGGTGCCCATCTGGCGTGTTGCTTCGAAGGCACTACCGTGTCTGGCCACTTTGTTTTCAGGGTCAGCCTGCAGCCGGTTACACCAGAGGCACTGGAGGTGCGGAGCCTGGAACATATGGTACCTCCCAGTCAGTGTCTGGGCACAACTACACAGGACGTACTGCTGTTGGTTTCCTGGATATGGCTGGATATGCCTTTGGTGTGAAGCCTGTTGGCCAGTCTCGCCCACAGGGTTGGCAATCCAACCCCGCTGCCAACGCTATTGGTGGCCCTTATTACGATGCATCCCACCACAAGTATTGATCAGTGGACTTGCTGGATTTACATCCAAGATTAGGTGAAGGCATCGTCTCGATGGGGTGAAGTGAGGATTCGTCACCACCACGCAAGCAGCGGTAAAGACATCGTCTGTCCGGGGGCCAGGGTGCATGATGCACTGAGCCAAAGACCCAAAGAGTGCAGTTGAAGGATCAGCTGGGGTTCTTGAACGTTTGGTTTTTGTGCCAATCCACCGCTGGTTCACGCACTAATTCCATGAGTTGTATATTGTATTGATTTAGTCTTGGTGCCTGTTGGTGCCAGGTCATTTTGCACGCATGGTCTGATTTGCCTCAGTGAGTCCCACCAATTGCAGCAACTCTTTTATGGTGTGTGCCACAGTCGTACATTTGCTCTTTGGTTCCTCTAAAACAGTTGACTGAATCAGTGATGGGTGGCTGACGTTTATCAGCCTGCATGCTCATGCCTTGTCATGGGCCCATGCCAACCAATTTCAGAAGGTGCTAGTTACCTTTCCAGGTGCAGATAAGCTTTACTAGGGCAGCGGAGAAGAGTCCAAATGCGTTGCATGGGCTCATTTGGCAGTCATTTATCACACATGGAAGCTGAATTTAACGAACCATTTCCGGCTTACAGAATGGTGCTGATGTGAATGAGGATCTTTTTGTGTTGTGTTTGTGTTGGTTTGAGGGCAGGGAAGTGCGCAAGTTTATTCCAGTACCTGTTGAAAGGGATTTGGGGGTAAACTCTTCTTCACCAACTGCTTTGCTAATGCACCAAGCCCCTGCAAGATGCGCACGACCTGTTGTTGGCCTCAATTGGTCCACAGCAATCTTCTGATAAGTTTTATTTATGCTTTTTTTTTTTGCATGATCATATTGATGTACATCATGGGAGCGTCCAAAAAAAAAGTAATTGATTTTGAATTGAAATTGAAATCAATTTCTGAGCAACCGCTTGCCTGCCCTCATTTTCATCATTTCATTCTTATTATGATGTGGCAGCTGGATTTTGTTTCAGATGATGACACCCCTAGGTCATTTCCTGGCCAGTTTCCTGTGGCACCCGACGAAGGCCACATCTTTTTGTGTGCCATCCACGGCTGCCAATACAAATGCTGATAGGTGTCTGGTATGGCCACTGGATTTTCAAACTTTGCATTCTGCCAAGGCCCTTTATTTGGGTCTTGGCATTGTGTACCTGAACTCAATACAAAATGGGGTTTCCAGGCAGGGCCTAAGCGTGGTGTTGTGCCAAAGGAGGAGGAGGGAAGGAGGAAAGGGAGGAGAGAAGCTGGCATTGTGGAGCCCAGTATCAAGGTGGCTCTGTGGATTTTTTTTTGGTAGCCAATGTTGGTTGAGGGGAAACTGCCTCAATGGCGAGGCATTTACCATGTGTCCTGTAGTTGCTGAACAAAGCTGGGCTGCATAGGAGTGAAATAACCATGTGCAATAATTATCTGCTGAGACTGCCTTCAGGTATGTTCAAAGCAATAGGTGCAACAAACCTCAGCAATGGTAGCCACAAGTCCAACGGTCGAGGTCATGCAGTTACACGGATGACATGGATATGGGCATCCACAGACGCTTGCATGTGCAGCATGGATTGCCTAAGAATCCAGAGGGAAATGTGGAAACTGGTGTCCAACACAGGTGCACGGAGAAAGCAATGAACACCAAATGCTAGAAGAACTGTTTGTTAAGCAGCAGGTAGGCTGCTCAAAGGGTATCGTGCATTGAAGGAGTTCAACAAATGGATACTAGTGTAGTACCAACATCCACCCGTTGGCCCCCTGCCCGAAGCCCACGCCTGTGGTTCCCCCTACGGCAGAAATTCGTACGGACCTGTTGCTATGTTGGATAATCTGCAGACCGTGCCTGGATTGATTTTGCTTCCGCACCTGCGTCGCCAGCTTCAAACAGGTGCTCAAGACTGGGGCAGGGGTCCCTTCACCCCTACGTTGCTTTGGACCCGTGGGCACTGAATAGCCTTTCTCTTCCTGTTGCTGGTGGGCTGTCATTATGCCGTTGTGTTTCCCCCCGTGTGCAACAATGACGTACCCGTTGCTGGTGTGTTGTGCACCGTGGCTCCACCGGCAAATAGTGGCTTGCGCACCGACGAAGTGACTTCCCAAATGCTGATTTCCTATTCCAAAGGACCAGGACCAGGATCAGCTTGGTGGGGGGAGTTCTATTTGGATGGGCTAGTTGGGGATTTGAGCTTGTAGGTGTGCATGTGTGGTGTTTTGGACATTGACAAGGTTGGGCAGTCAACTGCATGGTACATGGGAATCTCCTCCAGCAGGCGCTCTTAACAGTAAGGTCATGCAGAAAGGGGTTGTCAGGCCAACCATCATGGCCGAACTTACAGCTAATACGGTACAGGAAATACGATACCGTGATAGCATGACTACTGACAGACAGCACAAAACCTGCCCATGAAGCAGCTTCCCTAAGTCTTTGCGAGTGGGCACGTGCTTGTTAGGAGAGGACCAAAAATTGGAGGCACCAGGCGAACGAGTCTGACGATCCTGAATGTGCCACCGTGTTGGCAGAGACACTGTCCTCCGCGTATGCGAAAGACAATGCCTTGCGTGGTGTCATTACGAGCTCATCGTACCTATTCTACCCGCTCTGCTTGAATGTTGCATTGCATGTAAGACATGGGCGTTGTGATGTCCATAACCATTGGTGTGGACGGAATAAAGAAGGAGAAGTTTGCTCATCTGGTGTCACTTTCCTCGGAGCAGGTGTGGCACGAAATGGCGAGATCGGGCTAGCAACCTCCGGATGATCGCTTACAGCATTCAACAGCCACTTAATTATGGCCTTTGTGCTTTAGGGGTGAGGTAGCCATTTTGCCCACTTGTGGGCCACTTCTGATTTTGCCCCCCGCTCTGAAGCGGTGGGGATCCCCGATACGGCAGGGGTGAGGTAGCCATTTTGCCCACTTGTGGGCCACTTCTGATTTTGCCCCCCGCTCTGAAGCGGTGGGGATCCCCGATACGGCAGGGGTGAGGTAGCCATTTTGCCCACTTGTGGGCCACTTCTGATTTTGCCCCCCGCTCTGAAGCGGTGGGGATCCCCGATACGGCAGGGGTGAGGTAGCCACTTTGCCCACTTGTGGGCCACTTCTGATTTTGCCCCCCGCTCTGAAGCGGTGGGGATCCCCGATACGGCAGGGGTGAGGTAGCCATTTTGCCCACTTGTGGGCCACTTCTGATTTTGCCCCCCGCTCTGCAGCGGTGGGGATCCCCGATACGGCAGGGGTGAGGTAGCCATTTTGCCCACTTGTGGGCCACTTCTGATTTTGCCCCCCGCGCTGAAGCGGTGGGGATCCCCGATACGGCAGGGGTGAGGTAGCCATTTTGCCCACTTGTGGGCCACTTCTGATTTTGCCCCCCGCTCTGAAGCGGTGGGGATCCCCGATACGGCAGGGGTGAGGTAGCCACTTTGCCCACTTGTGGGCCACTTCTGATTTTGCCCCCCGCTCTGAAGCGGTGGGGATCCCCGATACGGCAGGGGTGAGGTAGCCATTTTGCCCACTTGTGGGCCACTTCTGATTTTGCCCCCCGCTCTGAAGCGGTGGGGATCCCCGATACGGCACTGGTGAGGTAGCCATTTTGCCCACTTGTGGGCCACTTCTGATTTTGCCCCCCGCTCTGAAGCGGTGGGGATCCCCGATACGGCAGGGGTGAGGTAGCCATTTTGCCCACTTGTGGGCCACTTCTGATTTTGCCCCCCGCTCTGAAGCGGTGGGGATCCCCGATACGGCAGGGGTGAGGTAGCCATTTTGCCCACTTGTGGGCCACTTCTGATTTTGCCCCCCGCTCTGAAGCGGTGGGGATCCCCGATACGGCAGGGGTGAGGTAGCCATTTTGCCCACTTGTGGGCCACTTCTGATTTTGCCCCCCGCTCTGAAGCGGTGGGGATCCCCGATACGGCAGGGCTGAGGTAGCCAATTTGCCCACTTGTGGGCCAATTCTGATTTTGCCCCCCGCTCTGAAGCGGTGGGGATCCCCGATACGGCAGGGGTGAGGTAGCCATTTTGCCCACTTGTGGGCCACTTCTGATTTTGCCCCCCGCTCTGAAGCGGTGGGGATCCCCGATACGGCAGGGGTGAGGTAGCCATTTTGCCCACTTGTGGGCCACTTCTGATTTTGCCCCCCGCTCTGAAGCGGTGGGGATCCCCGATACGACAGGGGTAGGGTAGCCATTTGGCCCACTTGTGGGCTATTCTTACGCTTTCACGGGCCGTGCCCCCCTTCGAGAACCGTGGATGTGGCAAGAAAGCCAGGCCATTCATGAGGCAGCCACGTTTTTTGATGCAGGAGATGCCCTCTTTTTTCATCAGGGGGAGAAGTCCAAAAAAAGGGGACGCAACGGCCAGTCGGTGAGGACATACCCTCTTGTTGATGCCGCAGCAGCGGCGTCGTGGAATAAGACATTGCGAAAGATAGAGAAAGGCAAATCGTGCAATGGAACGATTTTGTTGCATTCCGGTCAATCCACCGGGTCAACGCAGAGCGTTGCACTTGCCCAACATACGGGACATATGCCATGTGTGAAGGCGTCCTTTTGTGGCACATTGTGAAGGTTCCAGGCTTCAAGGTTCCCACTCAGTACGCCTGGGAATTGATTGCTCAACGGCCCTTCAAGTTGGGACGTGTGGAACGCTTGGTCACTGCACGGGCAGAACCACCAAAACAGTCTTCCTCAAAGAAAGCCCACAAGAAGGGCCCGAAACAGCGAGGTCCGCGATCTAGTACGGATGATGCAGCATCAGATGCGTCCGAGCATGCTGTGGCATTGCCCTCCAAAGGCGACTCCGCCCTGCATAGGAAGACGTGGCACCAATTGAACCTTTTCCGCCCCCCTTGGACTTGTGGGCAGTGCGAGCGAAAAGTGTACCTGTGGTGCATGCACTGCGAAGGCTGTGGTTTTTGCTTGACCACAGTGGAGTGCCCCATGCGAGGCCGCATCCCTCTTGATGAGGATGCGTGGTTGTACCGCAAGTGGCAAACAGAGGTGGACGTGGATTCCCTCTTGCAAGCTACCTTGCCCCCTGGTCCTATGGAGGATGAGGGGGACTCGTACGAGGCGCTCGTACTAGCTGGTAGGGTGAGCGAGCTTTGAAATACCGCCACTCCAGAGCAAGATGCTGTGGTGCCTGTCCTTGCTCCTCCCTCTAACGTAGCCAAGCCGTTGATGGCCGGCATTTCCGAGGAGGAGGATACTGCTATCCCTGTGGCTCCAGCACGGATGGCGACCCGCCGGACGCCCATCGGTGAAACCAAGCCTCTTGTTGTGGGAGATTGGTTGGCCGACAAGGACATTGTGGCGTGGCAGAACGACAGGTTGTACCACAATGAGGTCCAGGAGCCACGGGCATGGACTTTGGTGGTGACATACGTTGCGTTCTGCCTGAATAGGATGAGGAAGTACGAAGACAGTAAGGGCAACAACCATAAAACTGTTCGTTTGGCTTGGAGGCGGCGCCACATATTTATTGTTAATAGTGACGCTCGCGAAGGGCTCCATTGGTTTCTTTGTGCCATCGACTGCAAAGTCCCAGTATGGGCCTTCAAAGTCCACATTTGGGAGCCACTTTGTGGTACTTCTTTGGTCCGGCCAATGTTGAAGCGCCTCCAGTCAAAGGGTGTTGCCGCACATGCTCGGGCTTTGGGTTTTCAAGAGGATGGTTGGTCATGTGGCTATCAATCGCTTTATCTTTGTGATGAGGTGGCCAACCAAAGGGGAAGCCTGGACGATGTTGTTGTTATACGTTTGCCGAAAGGATTCATCAAGGAAGCACTGCGCATCATCAATGCGGATCGCTCCGTCCGAGTCCCCGGCACCATCCCGGAGAATGGGTGGGAAAAGGAGTTGACTTGCTGGAAGCCCGGAGAATCTCCTCCTCCCCCAGCCTCCAACCTTGAGTCCCTGCCCCCATCTACTTCCCCCCTCCTTTTCGATGAAGAGGATCCTCTTTCGGAACCCGAAGGCAACATTGCTGCCTCCTCCTCGGAGCCAAAGGTGGGAGAATTCCCTGCCTTCCCGGCCTCCAACCCCGAGGACGTGGCCCAAGATGGGAAGTCAGTGAAGGGCAATGTTAAGGCCCCTCCACAAACCCCGCAGTCCACTTCCTCTTCTAACCCCCCCACAAGTGATGATGCCCGTCCATCCGTGTCTATCTGTCGGAAGTTTTTCGAGGTGCCCGAGGCGTACCCAAAGGGCGCAGAGGGTCGGTTGGTGAATGACAAACGATTTATTCGAGAGCTGGAAGAGATGCTTGTGAAGGACATCCGTAACGCTTGTGCGCGGAACACAAATCCGCGTGCAAAGCCAAAGGCATCGGACACAAAGTCTGATTTGATCTACAAGCGTGTGTTTGGCGACTTCTTGTAGTTGGCCCCACGCCATTATGGTTGCATGCGAAGAATGTAGTTCGCCCTAGGTGACCGGACTCAGGTGGTATCACTGGCTTGAGCTTCGTAGCCGGTGGCGCCGGCAGCAATATAGTCATTTTGATACCGCTTGCCAAAGGCCGAAGGGCAAATTGCATTTTTTGTTCGCGATCATGATTCCGCCATCTGCCGCACGTTATTTCCGCCGCCATTCGGCGATGAGTATAAAAACCACCCTTCACGCCACGGCTCCATTGCTTTACCCGTGCCGGAGGTACCCAAAATGTCCGTGGGGGCTATATGCTTCACCTCCTCCGGTAGCAATGGCGGTTGTTGGGTGGTTCTTGTGTTTCCCCGCCTTTTTTTTGGAAAAATGGGTTTTTTTTCCCCATACGCGACTTACGCCAAAAAAAAAAAGTTTACGCGACTTACACCAAAAAAAAATTTCCGTCGAAAAAAAAACGCGACTTACGCCAAAAAAAAAGTTTACGCGACTTACGCCAAAAAAAAAAAGTTACGCGACTTACGCCAAAAAAAAATAAAAAAGCGACTTACGCTTATTTCCACAATCGAGTTACGCTTTCCTCCATTTCAGATTTGTTCCCTGTGCAGAGCATTGGGGACCCCCGAGAAGGCAGGGGTGATGTAGCCCCTTTGCCCATTTGTGGGCCATTTCAGATTTGATCCCCGTGCAGAGCATTGGGGACCCCCAAGAAGGCAGGGGTGATGTAGCCACTTTGCCCACTTGTGGGCCATTTGAGATTTGTTCCCCGTGCGGAGCATTGGGCACCCCCAAGAAGGCCAGTTTCATGCACCCGCTTTGCCCACTTGTGGGCCCTATCTGAATTTTTCCCCGTGCAAAGCATTGGGTATCTCCCAAAAGGAAGGGGTGGTGTAGCCGCTTTGCCCACTTGTGGGCCATTTCAGATTTGATCCCCGTGCGGAGCATTGGGGACCCCCAAGAAGGCAGGGGTGATGTAGCCACTTTGCTCATTTGTGGGCCATTTCAGATGTGATCCCCGTGCAAAGCATTGCGGACCCCCGAGAAGGCAGGGGTGATGTAGCCACTTTGCCCACTTGTGGGCCATTTCAGATTAAATCTACGTGCAGAGTATTGGGCACCCCTGAGAAGGCAGGGCTGATGCAGCCGCTTTCCCCACTTGTGGGCCATTTCATATTAAATCCCCGTGCAGAGCATTGTGGACCCCCGAGAAGGCAATGGTGATGTAGCCGCCTTGCCCACTTGTGGGCCATATCTGCATTTTTCCCCGTGCAGAGCATTGGGAACCCCCGAGAAGGCAGCGGTGATGTAGCCGCTTTGCCCACTTGTGGGCCATTTGAGATTTGTTCCCTGTGAAGAGCATTCGGGACCCCCAAGAAGGCAGGGGTGATGTTGCCACTTTGCCCATTTTTGGGCCATTTCAGATTTGTTCCCCGTGCAGAGCATTGGGGGCCCCCCAGAAGGCAGGGGTGATGTAGCCGCTTTGCCCACTTCTGGGCCATATGTGAGTTTTTCCCCGTGCAGAGCATTGGGGACCCCCCAGAAGGCAGGGGTGATGTAGCCGCTTTGCCCACTTGTGGGCCACTTAAGCTTTGATCCCCGTGCAGAGCATTGGGGAACCCCAAGACCGAAGGGGTGATGTTGCCGCTTTGCCCATTTGTGGGCCATTTCAGATTTGTTGCCCGTGCAGAGCATTGGGGACCCCGAAGAAGGCAGGGCAGATGTAGCCGCTTTGCCCACTTGTAGGCCATCTCTGAGGTTTGCCCCCTTGCAGAGCATTGGGGACCCCCAGGAGGCAGGCGTGATGTAGCCGCTTTGCCCACTTGTGGGCCATTTCAGATTTGATCTGCATGTAGAGCATTGGGGACCCCCGAGAAGGCTGGGGTGATGTTGCCACTTTGCCCATTTGTGGGCCATTTCAGATTGGTTCCCCGTGCAGAGCATTGGGGACCCCCAAGAACGCTGGGGTGTTGTAGCCGCTTTGCCCACTTGTGGGCCATTTCAGATTGGTTCCCCGTGCAGAGCATTGGGGACCCCCAAGAACGCTGGGGTGTTGTAGCCGCTTTGCCCACTTGTGGGCCATTTCAGATTTGATCCCCGTGCAGAGCATTGGGGACCCCCAAGAACGCTGGGGTGTTGTAGCCGCTTTGCCCACTTGTGGGCCATTTCAGATTTGATCCCCGTGCAGAGCATTGGGGACCCCCGAGAAGGCAGGGGTGATGTTGCCACTTTGCCCACTTGTGGGCCATTTCAGATTGGTTCCCCGTGCAGAGCATTGGGTACCCCCAAGAAGGCAGGGCTGATGTAGCCGCTATGCCCACTTGTGGGCCTTTTCAGATTGGTTCCCCGTGCAGAGCATTGGGGACACCGAGAAGGCAGGGGTGATGTAGCCACTTTGCCCATTCGTGGGCCATTTCAGAGTTGTTCCCTGTGCAGAGCATTGGGGACCCCCAAGAAGGCAGGGGTGTTGTAGCCGCTTTGTGAATTTGTGTGCCATTTCAGATTTGTTCCCCGTGCAGAGCACTGGGGACCCCTGAGAAGGCAAGGGTGATGTAGCCGCTTTGTCCCCGTGCAGAGCATTGGGGACCCCCAAGAAGGCAGGGGTGATGTAGCCGCTTTCCCCACTTGTGGGCCATTTCAGATTTGATCCCGGTGTAGAGCATTGGGGACCCCCGAGAAGGCAGGGGTGATGTAGCCACTTTGCCCACTTGTGGGCCATTTCAGATTTGTTCCCCGGCAGAGCATTGGGGACCCCCAAGAAGGCAGGGGTGATGTAGCCGCTTTGCCCATTTGTGTGCCATTTCGGATTTGATCCCCGTGCAGAGCATTGGGGAACCTCAAGAAGGCAGGGGTGATGTAGCCACTTGGGGATTGGGGTTACGGTTGGGATGTTTTACATGAAGCCCTAACCCTACTCCCTTGCATATTCAGAATGCGGTTAGGGAAGCGATGTGTTACATGAAACCGTAAACCCATTCCCTTTCACATCGGGGATGGGGTCGGGGTATTGGTGTGTTACATCAAACCCTAACCTTGTTGCTTTTCGTATTGGGAATGTGGTTCCGGGAGTGGTGTCTCACATGACCCTCCAACCCTATTCCCTGTCGTATTGGGAGTGGGGCTAGGGTAGTGATGTGTTGCATGAAACCCTAACCCTATTCCCCTTCATATTGGGAGTGGGGTTAGTGTAGTGATGTGTTACATGAAACCCTAACCGTATTCCCTTTCATATCGGGATTGGGGTTAGGGTCGTGGTGTGTTGCATGAAATTGTAACCCCATTCCCTTTAATGTTGGGAATGGAGATAGGGTAGTGGAGTCTTACACGAAACTCTAAACCTATTCCCTTCCATATTGGGAGCGGGGTTAGGTTAGTGATGTGTTACATGAAACCCCAATATGCCCCAATATGCAAGAATATGCATATTACACTCACGTGTGCACCGCCATTCCTTCCCACGCTACGGCTCGCTGCGCTAGATGCGGGGGCCAGCTCCCGCACCCCCCTTAAATATCAAGACTCGTGCATTGCTACAGATCGCCTTTGGTGTGCACCGCCTTGTGTATGCACCGCATTTCTCATGGTTAGCGGATAAACGGGAGGGGCATACGGGTAAACGGAGTGGCATTCATCCTTCCCACACTACGGCTCGCTGCGCTTGATGCGGGGGCCAGCCCCCGCATCCCCCTTAAATAACAAGACGTCTGCACCGCTACAGACCGCCTTTTGTGTGTATCACCTTGTGTGTGCACCGCATCTCCCGTTGTCAGCGGGTAAACGGGAGGGCCATGCGTGTAAGCAGAGTGGCATTTGGTGTAAAATGTGCATATTCTTGCATGTTGGGGGCCTTTGGCCCCACATCGGGCGCTACGCGCCCGTCCCGGCGGGTCCTCCGGACCGCTCCCCTTAAATTTAGCTAACAACAAGCAACAAGCAACAACAACAACAACAACACGTCTCCGTGCCGTTTTGGCCATTGCTCCGTCCCAACTCTTCAGATCTTTTCCCCATGTAGCCATATTGGAGCCTAGCCTTGCCAAATCCAAGTTTTGAGCCAAAAACTCACCGGTGGCGGCCCGGGCCGGTGGCGCCAAGTCGGGAGGTGCCCTCCCAAATCTGCGCAGTTTTGGGCCAAAAACAGCCATTTTTCGCCCAAAACAGCCCTACTAAGGGTTCAAAACATCCAAACGAAGGCAAACGGCTGCTACACTCCACGTGCGGCTTGACTTTCTCGTGACCAAGGGACCTTTGGTGCCCTCTAACTCCAGAATATGTCCGAGAAACGGCCCAAAAGGGCGCCAAAAAGCCCCAAAATATGCGCCACTTGCACCAGCACCCCGAAACCAAGAACGGGCCGTATCTTGGGCTACGTGGCTCAAATCCGAATTCCGAGGGCACCTAGTCCACCCGCAACCCCCCACCTTTTATGGTTTCCAAGCCTCAGAATCGCCGAACGAGACACGTAGACCCCCGTACCCGTGGTCACTTGGTGCAGCCGGAGGGCCGGCCAGCCCACGCACAGTGGGGGCCAACGGTGGGTCCACCAGGGTCCCCGGGGCGAAAAAAATCATTTTTTCCAAAGTTGTTCCTAGACCACTTGGGATGCTCAAACAAGTGTTTTTAGGCCGTTTTGAGCCCGTGGTGGCGCGTTTGGGGCCATGGAAAATCCCAAAATACCTTGAAAATGGGCCGTTTTGGGACCAAAAATGGGTCAAAAATGGGTCCAAAATGCGCTTTTTCAAAAATGATCCTAGACCATTTATGATGCTCAAACAAGTGGTTTTGGCCCATTTTGAGCCCCTGGCGACGAGTTTTGGCCCATGGAAAATCCCAAAATGCCTTGAAAATGGGCCATTTTGGGACCAAAAATGGGTCAAAAATGGGTCAAAAACGCGTTTTTCCAAAAGTCATCCCGGACCATTTGGGATGCTGGGACAAGTGTTTTTAGCCCGTTTTGAGCCAATTTTGACCGAGTTTAGCCCCTCCCCCACATGTATGCACCACTTTGTGCCCTTCGCACGTACCTTAGAGCCGTGTGGTGGAGCCAGCTAGAGTTGGGAGAGGGGTGTAGATTGGAGGATATATTACTACACCCCTCTCCCCTTAAATCTAGCTAACAAGCAAGCAACAACAAGCACTTCTCCTCACCGTTTTGGCCATTGCTCCGCCTCATCGCTCCGGGCTCTACTCTACTCTAGCCATCTTGGAGCCCAGGTGGTGGCCTTGCCAAATCCAAGTTTTGAGCCAAAAACTCACTGGTGGCGGCCCGGGGCGGGGGCGCCAAGTCGGGAGGTGCCCTCCCAAATCTGCGCAGTTTTGGGCCAAAAAGAGCCATTTTTCGCCCAAAACAGCCCCAAAACCCGGGCGAAACGCCCAAACGAAGGGATACGGTGAGTACACTGCACGTGCGGTTTGACTTCACCGTGTCAAAGAGCTCTCTAGTGCCCTTCAACTCCACGATATGTCCGAGAAACGGCCCAAAAATGCGCCAAAAAGCCCCAAAATCTGCGCCATGTGCACCAACCCCCCGAAACCAAGCACGGGCCGTATCTTGGGCTCTGTGGCTCAAAATCCGATTCCGATGGCACCTAGTGCACCCGCAACCCCCCACTTTTTGTGGTTTCCAAGCCTCACAATCGCCCAACGAGACACGCAGACCGTCGAACCAGTGGTCACTTGGTGCAGCCGGTGGGCAGCCCGGCCCGCGCATGGCGCGGGCCAACGGTGGGTCCACCAGGGTCCCCGGGGCAAAAAAAATCATTTTTTCCAAAGTTGTTCCTAGACCACTTGGGATGCTCAAACATGTGTTTTTAGGCCGTTTTGAGCCCGTGGTGACGCGTTTTGGGCCATGGAAAATCCCAAAATGCCTTGAAAATGGGCCGTTTTGGGACGATAAATGGGTCGAAAATGGGTCAAAAGCGCATTTTTCCAAAAGTGATCTTGGACCATTGGGGATGCTCAAACAACTGTTTTTAGCCCATTTTGAGCCCGTGGTGATGTGTTTTGGCCCATGCAAAATCCCAAAATGCCTTGAAAATGGGCCGTTTTGGGACCAAAAGTGGGTCAAAAATAGGTCAAAAACGCATTTTTCCAAAAGGGATCCTGGACCATCTGGGATGCTCGGACAAGTGTTTTTAGCCCATTTTGAGCCCATTTGGACGGGTTTTGGCCCATGGAAATCCCAATATTCCTTGAAAAGGGGCCGTTGTGGGAGCAAAAATGGGTGAAATCCGTCAAAAACATATTATTCCAAAAGTGATCTTGGACCATTGGGGGTGCACAAACAAGTGTTTTGAGCCCATTTGAGCCCGTTTTGATCGAGTTTAGTCCTTTCCGCTACGTGTATGCACCAAGTTGTACCCTTGGCACGTACCTAAGAGTGGAGCCACGTAGAGTATGGGAGAGGGGTGTAGATTAGAGGATATATATATATATATATATATATATATATATGTATATATATATATGTATATATATATATATATATATATATATATATATATATATATATATATATATATATATATATATATATATATATATATATATATATATATATATATATATATATATATATATATATATATGGCATAAGTCGACCCCCCCCCCCCAAGGACCCACCGGCCGGGGTTGGGTTGGGATTAGGGACCCCCCCCCCTATTTTGGGGTCGAGAAATTCAAAAAAAGAGGAATTAGAGTGATCTGACACAGTGGTGGGTCGCTATGACACTTCAAAGTTGCAAAAAATAGGTATTTCTTACCGAGTGACATCATCCCCCAAAATAGCCTCAAATATGCAAGGTTGGCCCAAAAAATGGTATGATGGCCCTTTTCCTTCCCCTAGCGAGGCGAAAGGGTGATAAATGGATCGCACGGAAGGCATTAACGGCAATGGTTTGGGGTGTTGGTGGTTTTTGTTACGTAGAGAGGGCTATTTTTAGGATTTTGGGGCTAATTTTGGGGATGATGTCACTCGCTAAGAAAGACCTATTTTTAGCAACTTTGAAGTGTCATAGCGGCCCACCACCGTCTCCAATCACTCTAATTCCTCTTTTTTTTGAATTTCTCCACCCCAAAATAGGGGGGGGGGTCCCTAACCCCAACCCAACCCCGGCCGGTGGGTCCCTAGGGGGGGGGTGCCGTGTCGACTTGTGCCATATATACATGTATGTAATATATGTGGCTTATACCCCCCCCCCCCCCCGTGTTGGGGGCGCCTTTGGCACTGCCCCGGGCTTCCTCGCTTGCTTCGCTCGCTGGAACTACATGCCCGTGTGCACGGGTAAACGGCATGGTTGGCCCCCTTCCCCAATATTGGCACTTCGCGTCTACCTGGGAAGACAGTGTCTACCTGGGCAGACCGCGTCTACCTGGGGCAGACCGAGTCTACACCCTACAGACCGCCATACCCATGTGCACGGGTAAATGGTGTTAGTGGACCGTTTTTTTGGCCCCCTTCGGCCCGCTTCCCAAATATTGGCACTTCACGTCTACAACATGCAGACAATGTCTACAATTAGCAGACTGTGTCGAGCAGACCGCGTCTACATGTGGCAAACAGTGTCTACATACTACACCAGAATTTTCATGTTCAGCGGGCAGACGGAGTGGCATTCAGTGTGAAATGTGCATATTCTTGCATATTGGAGCCGTTCGGCCCCACACGGGGTGCTACGCGCTTCGCCCCCCCCCCCCCAAGGGGGGGCATGGATCGTATATACCATATGTCTATATTTCCAGGAGAGGGGCGTAGTAATGTGTATATGACTTATGAGAGCTTTGCCCCCCCCCCCCCCTGTCTGCCCCCCCCGGGAGTCTGGAGGCGCCTCCCTTCCAGGCTTCCGCGCTCGCTTTGCTCGCTCGGAATACATGCCCGTGTACACAGGTAAACGCCGTTAGCGGCTCGTTCTTGGGGGAAGTGTCTTTGGGCGAAGTGCCCCAATATTGGCACTTCGCGTCTACCTGGGCAAACAGTGTCTTTCTGGAGCAGACCGCGTCTGCACCCTACAGACCGTCATACCCATGTGCATGGGTAAACGGCGTTAGTGGACCATTTTTTGGGAAGAGGGCGATTTTGTCTTTTCTTTGATGTGTGTTGTTGGCTACTTTTTCGTGTTGGCCCCTTCTTTCTCCATTGAACCCTAACCCACCAACTAATCTTTTATACACCTACTACTTGCGGTGTATCCAATGCCCACCTATTGGTTTGCCCTCCTCTCCCTACCATCTTCCCTTGGCCCTTCCGTCTCCATTGAACCCTGTAGACCGTAAGCCACCAATTAATCTTTTGTACACCTCATACTTGGGGTGTATCCAATGTCCACCCATTGGTACCCGCTCCCCTCCCTGTTATCATCAATCTGCGCCACAGCTCTGTTGCCTTGCCCATGCTTGGAGTACCCAAAATGTCTGTGGGGGTGAGTTTGCCTTACTTCACCTCTCCGAGTTGCACCGGTGGACTTATTGGATTCTTTCCCTCAACACTCGAGCTGATAGCTCAAACGAAAAAACAATATGGGGGTACACTCGTGGTGACACTCAAAAAGGAACAATATGAATAGATATATTTTTGAATGTCACGCGAGCACGCTCGCGTGACCCTTCGGCACGCTCGCGTGCCTCTTTGCCCTAGCAGTGCCTCCACCTCATTGCCTTCAAAGCACTCCTTCCAGCCCTCATCCTCATTCCCTACAAATTTGTCTCTGCGGTCCACATCCCTGGAACCCGGTCGGTGGTAGCTGCATCATCTTCGTCTCCTGGGGATGGGTGCCTGCCGCCCTTGTCCTCATTCTGTATGCAGCAGTGCCTGCCGCCGCCGTCGTCTTCCCCTTCCAAAACATTTCCTCTGGACTTCTTCTAATCCCCTGTGCAGCAGTCCCCGCAGCCTCCCTCCTCATCCCCTGTAAAGCGGTCTGTGGCAGCTCCTTCATCCTTGTGTCCTGTGGATGCTGGCCTCCTCCTCATTCTCGCACAGGCAAAGACTCCCTTAATGTGGTGCCTGGTAATGCCAAAGTACGATTCAAATGCCTAGTCTCCCGACCATTGAACACACAGCACGTAGTAGAATACTAAGAAATTGTGTACAACTGTTTGTTGCTCAGGTTGCACGGAAGAGGCCGCGGCAAGAGCTGCGCACGGTTGGCCCCGCGAGAAAGCGCCCAAAGGTATGCCCCTCGAGTCAAGTGGAGGGCATGGGTAAGAGACGCAAGGACACACCGATAAGAGTCGGCAGCAACTTCAAATCGCTGTTGCAGTGGCGTAGTGCAAGGATCCATTTCTGCACGCAAACTCATGATTGCACACACACACTCTATGCTGACCAGCTGGGTCATCAGGGGGACATTAGCGAGGTTAGTTGGGGTTGCAACTCGTTATTTTGTGTTTGAACAATGGCGCCAACCTTCCTCTCATCAATATGGGATTTACTACTTGTGGGCTTTATCAAGTTGGGGTGGGTGTGTGTCTGGGGGGGGGGGGGGGGGGCTTCTGGCCCTAATTGCAGACTATGAATGATAAACTGACAACATCAGCTAGCTCTTTTTAAATGGGCAGGCTAAGGACTGATGATGGTTCAAAGGTCGGGCCTCTCCTCGGCCCACCTGGGCAGGGTAGCTAGACGTTTGCCTCCTACTACAGGCATACCAACGTAAGCATCCATGTCGGGGGAGCGCCAGCTGTCTGACTGTTCACGACGGGGTGGCCACTGAGGGATCACATCACACCCGAAATAACTACTCGCAACCTCCGGTGTAGGTAGCGGGGGTCATCAATATCGAAATGGCAATTGGGGAACAAGGTGAGCTCTGGCACCATGGGATCTAGTGACTCCATTTATCGGAGTTTGTCATTGCATCCTTCCAACATCTGCCATAAAGGGTGGATGGCATGGGAACAAGAGGCCACACCGCCGTGGTTCGAATCTGCAATGCGTAGCAAGTGGTTGCTTTGTGTGTCTCCCTCTGCTCCAGATTGTCAACCCATTTGAGATGTTCTACAAGCGGCTGGCCACCACCAACAGCTCTGAGGTGCTCCCCCATCCTCCATCTGACCAAAGCAGCCACTGACGCAGTGAGTGAACCCCAGTTTTACAAGCGTAATCACCCAGCTTCAGGTAATGACTGCACTCAACAGTACTGCGTCACGGGGAATTCAACAACAGGTACCCCTGTCAGTCCACAACCAAAACCTGCTGATGCTGTCGGGTGCAATAGGGTTTGTAGTAGTAGCAGCTGGAGTGGCATCAAACAAAGAAAAAGAAACGAACGTGTGCTGCCCCCGTCTCTTTGTCTACACTACGGCCAAGGGGGGAGGCCTGGTCGAATCCAGACACCCAACCCCCCCCCCCCCTTCCAGACCCTCAAAAGTTTTAGAACCCGTCTTTCTGAAATTTGAGAATTTGGGGGAAACTGCTGGCGCCACACGCGCCGGAAATTTTTTTGGGGGGCTTCCCGAGGGGAAAAAATTGTTTTTTACCCTATGTGTCTGTACTCAAAATACTAAGAATTTTGTGGAAAATGCAAAATTGGTTGAAAACCAGAAGAACAATTTTGGACTCCCGACCCAACCTCCGGGTTGGACCTTGGCTGATGGGACCTTGAGCTGATGGCCAAAATGTTTTTGAAAATTGTTTTTGGGCCCTCTTGTTTATGTTCAAAATGATAAGCGTGTCATCGGGATCATTTTGAGGAATGTATGTTGGGGTACCCATCGAACCTCCCTGGGACCCCGGCGGCTAACCACCCCACCAACTACCCCCCCCCCCCCCTCCGGACCCCCAAAAGTTTTCGGACACGGTTGGGTGTCAATATTCGAGCTGGCCGCCCCCCTTGGCTACGGTCTTGTCCAAGCTACACCGAGTGAAGGATCATATTGCTTTGGGACCAATTTAATTTGCTACCAAGTGTCGGGAAGCCACAAACACAAGCGTTCCGGGATAGCATTGGTTAAGCTGATTTTTTTGGTGGGCATCTTTGTTGTCACCGTTGGCTCCCTTTGCCCCCACAAAGATGTTGATTTGAGGCGGTCTTGGGCATTGGGGCTGGTACGCAGTGTGCACTCCCGTGTGGCTTTTTTGACCATGCCGTATGCAACCTATGGCGTTGTCTAAGCTATAGCAGGCGTAGGGACCATATTAAATTAGGATGGTCGCGGGAGGTGTTTGTTTTTTTCCACAATTCTGGTGCAAGATACTTCAGCAACTGGCAATCCCAACATTCCAGCCATATATATAGATAGATACAAAAAATCGAAACAAGGGTTACGTCTGTTTCCACCATTATCTTTCACTGTGTGATTTTTCGATAGCCACACTGCTTACCTGTGCACCCTCCACCTGATTACCCGTGCACCATAGAAATTGCCGTCTGTAGTTTGTAGACACCGTCTGCGACAAGTAGACTTGTACTACTAATTGTAGACACTGTCGGCATGTTTTAGAAGTGAAGTGCCAATATTTGGGAAAGGGGCCCCCTTACCCAAAAAAACAGGCTGCTAACGGCGTTTAAGATTGCAAAAAGGAACACTTGTAAAGCGCCGCTGGGTGGGGGCCCAAAGGCACCGATAAGGGTTCCGGGCCCCTGGAATGGGGGCCCTCTGATGGGCGGGTGGGTGGGGGGCAGAGGTTGCATAAGCCGTATGTATGTGTGTTTAAATTTTTATGTATGACACCATGACAAATGTGCTTTGATTGGCTTTTACCTTGGTGACATTGTGGAACTGCCAATCATCATCTTGAACACCCTGCGCTAGCCCAATTTTGGGTGAAAAACCCAAAATCCCCTAAACGTCAAGGCCAATGACAAAGACTGGACTGTTGAAACCAAATGCAACGCAAGACTTGAGATTTGTATGGATGAGAGCAGAACTATCTTTCCAATCTATGATGTGCTGGAGAACAAGCCAAACACACCCTCATTCTACCCAAATTGATCCAAAGTCAGATCATGGTGACCAAGCTAGGCTTGTCAGAATCAGGTAAGAAAACCCCTTTGCGCTCTGAATGTGGACCAGGAGTTTGCACCAGCAAGGTGCAAGCAATAGGCCGCAGATTTGTGCGAAAAGATCAAACGCCCGATGCCACTTGTTTTTGGTTTCCACCCAAATCACCTCGAAGAGGGTTGTTAGATCAAGCGCAGGCGCGGACGCCATATACCCCCCCTTTTGGGGGTCATTTGCGTGGCATACCCCAAGCTGTGGTATCCGACGTTAAACCCCTTGTAAAATCATCATTTTAGAAGAGAAAATGATCCCCCAATGAATTTTTCTTTTTTGAACTCTCTAATCCCCCGTACCCGGGTACCCCCTTTTTTGGGGGGTGGGGGTGGGGGGGGGGGTCAAAACTTCTTTGCGTATTGCGGGCGCTGTGTGTGAATTTGGACCCGGGCCAGGGCGACTTTTTTCTTGTACATGGACCCCCTAACCTATGGCGGGGGTCGCGCGTCCGAACGCCGGGTACCCCCAGTCACCCCCTCCTCTGGGCCCTTGCTAGTGAGGACATCCATTTTCACGCTGGATAAGGCTGTTTAGTGACACCGCAAGGTTTCCTAAATTCGACTTTTTCGGAAACCCTTCTGTCGCCCCTGGGATGGGTTTGGGTGATGATTTAGTGACAATACAGGTACTTGGGCACCCATGGGGGGCCACGTAGTGGCCCCAAGGCCCATATAGCCCGAGCCATGGCCCCCCCAAAAGGCCCAAAAATGCCATTGTGTAGGCCGTTTAGTGACACCCGCAAGGTTTCCAAAATTGGAGTTTTTCTGAAACCCTTCTGTCGCCCCTGAGATGTGTTTGGGTGATGACAATACGGGTACTTGAGCACCCATAGGAACCCACGTAGTGGCCGCTAGGCCCATATGCCCCGAGCCATGGCCTCCCCGAAAGCCCCGAAATTGCTGTTTGTGGGCGGTTCAGTGGCACCCGATGTGCGCACAAACTGCATTAGCAGCTTACCACCCTCTACAACTCAAAAACAGAAAAATTTTCAATTTTTTTATATTTTGATAATGCACAATGATCAAATATTCTGTGTAAAGCGTGTTTTAGGCCCTCTTTATGTGTTTTTCACCCTTGTTCGGTGTTTGGAGGGGTAATGGGGGGCTTCCAAAGGGGATGGGCACATGCAAATTTCTGAAACCAATTTTTTTGATATTTTGTCTATTCACAATGATCAAATATCCTATGTAAGGCATGTTTCATGCCCTCTTTATGTGTTTTTCACCCTTGTTCGGTGTTTGGAGGGGTAATGGGGGGCTTCCAAAGGGAATGGGCACATGCAAATTTCTGAAACCAATTTTTTTGATATTTTGTCTATTCACAATGATCAAATATCCTATGTAAGGCATGTTTTATGCCCTCTTTATGTGTTTTTCACCCTTGTTCGGTGTTTGGAGGGGTAATGGGGGGCTTCCAAAGGGGATGGGCACATGCAAATTTCTGAAACCAATTTTTTTTTGATATTTTGTCTATTCACAATGATCAAATATCCTATGTAAGGCATATTTTATGCCCTCTTTATGTGTTTTTCACCCTTGTTCGGTGTTTGGAGGGGTAAGGGGGGGCTCCCAAAGGGGGTGGGGCACAACCTGCCTTTGCAGTTTTCCACCCTTGGCAGCTCAAAAATGCAAATTTCTGAAACCGATTTTTTTGATATTTTCACCATTCACAATGATAAAATATCCTATGTGAAGCATGTTTTAGACGTCCTTCATGTGTTTTTCACCCCATTTGGGTGTTGGAGGGGGGCTGAGGCGGCTTTGAAGGGGCTGCGGCACAACCTGCTTATGCAATTTTCCACCCTTTGCAGCTCAAAAATGGAAATTTTTCAAACCAAAATTCAAAATTCAAAATTTTCATTTTCTGACCATTCACAATGATCAAATATCCTGTGTAAAGCATGTTTCAGTCCTACTTTATGCGTTTTTCACCCTATTTGCGTGTTCACCCGGGGCTGGGGGGCTTCTGAATGACTTTGTGACTAACCGAGTGATTGACTGACTGTGCCCCCTCCCTTTTCGAGGTGCCTTGCCTTTAGGCAATAGAATTTTATCGTGAAGGATATTTTGCGATATGACTATGAAACTCCCAATATCAATGGTTGTGTCTGTGTCCAAATTAAAAAACCCAACGTTGGTGTCTATGAGTGAAATCATCACAAAGAGACTTCTCTGCAGCTCTTATAACATCCAAGTACGATTCAAATGCCTGGTCTCCCACCCAGTGAACAGCTCTCAGTAGAATCCGAGGAAATTGTGTACAATTGTTTGTTGTTCAGGTTGCACGGAAGAGGCCGCGGCAAGAGCTGCGCACGGTTGGCGCTACCAAAAAGCGCGCAAAGGTATGCCCTTCCAGTCGAGTGCAGGGCATGGGTAAGAGACGCAAGGACACACTGATAAGAGTCAGCAGCAGTTTCAAATCGCTGCTGCAGTGGCGTAGTGCAAGGATCCATTTCTACGCGCAAACTCATGATTGCACACACCCGGCTGGTCAGCATAGAGTCATCAGGGGGACATTAGCGAGGACATTTCGGACTGCAACTCGTTATTTTGTCTTTGAACAATAACATTAGCCCCCTTCCCATCAGTACGGGATTTCATAGCTATGGTCTTTATGGTGTTGGGGTGTGGGGGGCCTTCTGCAGGTCCCTATTTGCAACTTACGAATTACACAGTGACCACTGGAGCTCTTTTTAGATGGGAGGCTGAGAACCGCTGATGGCTCAAATGTCGTGCCCCAAAGTGACCTGGGTCGAAAGGTTCCCCTCCACGATATACACCTCAAAATTGTCAATGCATCATGGATATCATTTTGAGGTGTAGATGTCGTGTTTCTTGCCCCCCCCCCCCCCTTGATCCCCTCGGTGGCCTGTTTTGTTTGGGACACATCAGTTCGTAATTGCTACCTCGTATTGGGCGTGGGCAGTGCAGTGTGGGTTCCACAACCCACCGGGGGCTGATAAGTCAAACAAAACTTAATGCCATATGGATCCTTACTGTATTGACTACCACAGCTCGCCGCCACGGTAAAACAGAAGTGGAGGGGTCAAGACAGCCACCGGCAGACTTTTTGACCAAGCACATTTCGTAAAAGGAAGAACGGGTGACTGTCGGGGCCCCGTAAGGAAACCACTGAAGGACAAAATGTCACATAGGGGGCACCTCCGTTCTATATCTAACCGGTCCTGCTTCCCTGCCATCGCAGTTATGACAAATGCAATAATTGCAATGGATCTATATGTCCGGTTCGCCTGGCTTGGACCATATCGGGGGAAAGGACCTACAAAATGTCCGTCAACCTTCTCGATGGTGTCAGTGCAAGAGGAGCGTCCCCTACTTCGAGGCTTTCATACAAAGTGTTTAAAAGATCTAAATCGGTGGTTCTCAGCACATATTCCTGCTTCAATGCATCAATTTGGCGACCACCATCATCATTATCGAACTGACAGCTGAGGAACAGGGTGAGTGCTGTATTCATGGGGTCTAGTGACTCCGTTTGTCCGTGTCCGTCATTGCATCCTCCCAACACCTGCCATAAAGGGTCGATGGCATGGGAATAAGGGGCCACACCGCCGTGGTGCGGATCTGCGATGCGTGGCAAGTGGTTGCTTTGTGTGTCTCCCTCTCCTCCAGATCGCAGTACCAGTGCCAAGTGCCAACCCCTTCGACCAGCTGGCCACCACCAACAGCATCACCGCCTCCACCACCACCAGCAGCACCAGCACCAGCAGCAGCAGTAGCAGCAGTGCGGCCGCCGCCGCCGCCACAAGCAGCAGCAGCAACCGCCGCCGAAGAAGGGGGACTTTTAGTGATCATTACGTCGAGAAGAGGAAGAAGAGGGAGGCAGGCAAAAGCAGCACCAGCACCAGCACCAGCAGTGCTGCCGCCGCCGCCGCCACAAGCAGCAGCCGCAGCCGCAGCCGCAGCCGCAGCACCCCTGCCACCGCTGCCAGCAGCCACCACCAAAGCAACAGCAACACCGCTGCCGCCGTTGCGGCCGCTACCACAACCGCTGCAACGTCTGAGGTGCTCCCCCATCCTTCATCTGACCAAACCCGCCACCGCCCTAGTGAGTGAACCCCAATTTTACAAGCCTAATGACCCAACTTTAGGTAATGACTGCACTCAACAGTACTGCATCGTCATGGGAAATTCAACAACGCAGCCAATAGCCCACCAAACAGCACAACAATGAACACACTGAAGGTGGTGTGAATGCATGGTCCATGCATCGAAGCTGCATGCCGAAATATTCGTAGGCAGCCACCGAAAGCAGCTTCAAAGTGGTTGGAGGGGGGCAATTGCGCTACAGACACCGCTGCTGGAGGGCAGACAGGAGAATGTCTGATGACGTGAAAAGCCATTTATCACCGGGATGACTTGTCAAAACTCCAGTGTGTGGTGAAAAGATTCTCCCACACACTGATCGCTGAACACACCACCCCGCACCCCAAAGGACAGCGCATCACACATTTTTGGCTGAGATGGAGGTAGGGCTTTCAGATACAGTCCACAATGCAGTTGTAAACACAGTGCCACCGTGCCTACGTTCTCATCCCCCACTGCCAACCCATTCCACTGCTGACCACTTACTTGTCCTCTAGTGAGCACTTATTTGTCCTCTGGTGACTTGTGGGCGCCTGTGGGTTTGCTCTCGCGGTGAAAAGAATGTTGTGACAGTGTACACCTCTGCTTGAAGGTTGTCTTTCGAATCATGGTTGCAATTGATTGAGTCCTTTCCCTTTGCAATTGTTCTCTGGTGGCTGGCAAATGGAGAAAATTGCAACGGGCCTCCGGTGCTGATCCCCTGGCGGACTTGATGACTCGACCCTGTATGAAGTCCTGTCACAACCCAGCCCAACCCCTCTTTCCGAGGCCCCAGGTTGTGTCCAGGGTGGGTGTTATGAATAGACCTACCAAGACTGATTTCTCCTGCCCTCTCCTACAATTGAAAGTTTGCCCACCCCACTTCTGTTTGGGGTGCTTGCTGAATACCACGGTGTCTTGTCCCCTGAGCTTATCAATTTGATCATCCCCCACCACCCCTCTGCAGACCTTGCAAAAATTGTCCCTGGGTCACATTTGTATTGCTTTTGAGGGGGTCTCTGCCATTTCCTGCACCTCTAGTGAGCGCAGGCACACCCCTCTATATGCTTGTTGCAGGGCATGGATGTGGATGATGATTGCCGTATGCTCCGCAGGTATGCGCATGGCTCATGCGTGCCTGTACCGTGATTGCAAAGGAGTCAGGCAGTGGCAGAGGGATCAGAGTAGGGGTGTTGGTGGTGTTATGAACGGGGTGTTGGAATCACGCTCAGTGTGTCAATGGTAAGTCAATTCACTAGATTCTGCACTGCAGTAGGTAGTCAGAACCTAAGGAGAACCTTTTTGTTTTAGCTCACTGCTTTTGTAGAGGGTTGCAGGCGTTGAGAGTACTTGAGAAGTGGTTCAGGAGTATGCAGGGTTCTTAAGGGTGTGTGGGTGGTACTGAGACGTGTGAACCCAAATCATACTTCTGTGGGTGGCTCCGTCTTAGTGTTTTCCCCAACCCCCAGTAACAACCATCAACAGTGCTAAGTAGCCCTGTGCCACCCATAACCCACAACAACAGTATCTCCATCTCGCGGCCATTCGAGAGGCCACCAGGAAATAACAGCAACCATCCAGAGCACGCCAGGAATTAACAGCACCCATCGAGAGCCCACCAAGAATAAACAACAACCATCCAGAGCCCATCAGGAATTAACAGCAACCATCCAGAGCCCATCAGGAATAAACAGCAACCATCCGGAGCCCACCAAGAGTAAACAACAATCATCCAGAGCCCACCATGAATAAACAGCAACCATCCAGAGCCCATCAGGAAATAATAGCATGCATCGAGAGCCCATCAGGAATAAACAGCAACCATCCAGAGCCCACCAGGAAATAACGGCAACCATCCAGAGCCCATCACGAAGTAACAGCAACCATCCAGAGCCCATCAGGAAGTAACAGCAACCATGCAGAGTGCATGAAGAATTATCAATGTCTACAAAACCATGCAGGAAAGAAACGTCAAAAACGAAGCAAAAAAACAATGAAAAGTAACAGTCACACAAAGCGCAGCCATAAACAAGGTTTTGCAATAAAGTAAGTACCAAACAGTAGAAAGCATGCAATAGTTTGTACAAAACTTCCAAAGTGGACCCCACCTTTTCTATCAAATAACCCCAAAAGGCTTTTGCCATTGGTATGTGCAAAATGAAACCAAAAATGAGGGAAAAAACAAAAAAAACAAAAAAATCCAAAAAAAACATGGGTTTCCTTGATGTGCCCGTCAGCCCGTCAACACCCTTGTTGACGGGCGTGTATGCGATCCTTGCTCACACATCATGTGCATGGACGCACAGAAGTGGTATCTGGGATCTTCCCCCCTCTGGATGCCCAACGCCCACTCCACACCTGACCATGGGTGAAGACACAACAATTGCTCTGAGCTGCAAAGCTTTTGAAAACCTTTTCATGTCGCCATATGTACCAACATGTAGCGGGGATCATTAGGGCATAACCTATTGGGGTGATGTAACCTTGAATTGAAGCCCGGTCCTTTTTCATTTCTGAACAACTTGTTTCTGCACTCGGGACCACGACAGCATGCTTTTGTAATCAGGGTCAAAACAAGAAAAATAACTCGAAATACAATTTTCCAGTACGCTTGGTGACAATTTTCCAACACTCCTTCCCCCGCCAGACACACGATGTGATTCCCCTGGGACGCCCTGCCTTGACACACCTTCCACCTTGCTCTTGGGGACAGCCCATGTGACATGAAACATTTTTGTGTTGGAAGGAGGGGCTCACCTTTGGAGAGGCATTGCACCCGGCGAGAAATCTTCAGAAGATGCATTGGTACAGGAACCCTTATCCTATTGGGCCCTCTGAGGGCCTTGAAGGGTCGCGATTGAAGGGGAAGCGTCGCAAGGATGAAGGGTAGGGCTTGAGGTGCGCTGAACTGCTGAGTTTTACTGAATGCAACGTTACGGTGCTTGCTTCCTCTGAGTCTTAGTGTCTAGCCGGGAGCTTGGGTTTGGCGAATGGAGCCTCCTTCCGAGGGGGTGCGGGGACGGGAAAGGGTCACAAGAATGAACGGTAGGGCTTGAGGTGCGGCAAAGGAGTGGTGGGGGCTGGGAAGGGGACAACAACGCCTGCATTGAGGGGTCGATGGTATGTGAATAAGGGGCCACACTGCCGCGGGGTCAGGTCTGCGGCATGTGCCAAGTGGTTGCTTTGTGTTTCTCCGTTTCTGCCAGGTCGGAGCCACCGTCAACAACAGCACCAGCAGCAGCATTGCGGCCACCACCACCACACCACAGCAGCAGCACCAGCAACAGCAGCAGCAGCACCAGCAGCAAAGACAGCAGCAGCAGCAGCGACAGCGGGAAGCAGAGGAACAGGCCCGCCATGCTCGCCAGGCTGCATGTCAGCAGCAGCAAGCGCAGGAGCAAGCCCGGCAAGCAGCCTGGAAGCAGCAGCAGCGGCGGCAAGAGGAGGAACAGGCCCGCAAGGCAGCTCGGAACTGGCAACAGCACCTCAGGAGGCGGGAGAAGCAGTTGAAGGAGGAGACACAGCGGACACGCCGGGAGCAGCAGCAGCAGCAAGCAAGACAGCAGCAGCAACAGCGAGAGCAACAGCAGCAGCAACAACAGCAGCAGCAGCAGCGAGAGCAACAACAGCAGCAACAGCGAGAGCAACAGCAGCAGCAACAACAGCAGCAGCAGCAGCGAGAGCAACAACAGCAGCAACAGCAGCAGCAGCAGCAGCAGCAAAGACAGCAGCAGCAGCAGAGACAGCAGCAGCAGCAAAGACAACACCAGCAGCAGCGACAGCACGCACACGCACACGCACACGCACACGCACACGCACACACACATGCACACGCACACGCACACGCACACGCACACGCACACGCACACGCACACGCACACGCACACGCACACGCACACGCACAGCAGCAGCAGCAGCAGCAGCAGCAGCAGCAACAGCGGCGGCAGCAACAGCAGCAGCAGCAGCAGCATGATGAAGGTCGAAGACAACAACAGCACCAGCACAAGCAAACACAGGTATGCATGGGACTGCGGCAGTACTGGCAGCTCCCCTGCGGTTGCTGCTGCTCCAGTCCCTCATGAGATTAGTTGATGTTGCTTCATGAGTATGTGTGTGCACGCGCGTGCACATTGTGCGCATCGCATGTAGAGTACAAGACTGCCACTGTGAGGGCATAGGAGCAGAATGGCAGATCCAGGTTCACGACAATTGGCTCGCAACCCTGTGTTCTTTTTGTTCTCTACACTAATGTGTATCCGGCAGCTGCACGCCCCATTGTCGGGACTTATAGCTCCTTTGGCGGCTTTTTGGTGCCTTATTTCTTTCCGAAATGACCTGGTGGTTTGCAGTTGTGGGAGTAGTTCAATGCCCCCAAGCAGCTGTTGTCTTTTGAGGTGCACAGGTGATTGCTCTGAAAGCTCCGCGGTCAGGTAGTCTCAGCTTTTTGGCAGCCCTGGCCTACAATAATGGGACTGTGCAGAAATGCCAAATGGGGCGTGTTCTGTACGTCTCCACATGCATCAGTTCCTTTTCCCAGCAGAAGGATACCCAGGGATATTATCCTTGTGAAGTGTGCTGACATGGTGTGTGCTTCCTTCACTAGCCAAAGGCGTTCCCCACAATCCATCAGTGGCAAGGGCAATGTTCCATTGCCCAAGCAATGGTATCTGCCGCCAAGGAATGCGCTTGCTGTGGTGTGATTTCATGGAGACAAAGCCCTGATGGGAAGCTGTTCGAGGTCGTTACCCTCAGCGGTGTTGTTCAGATTCAATTTGGCATCACGGATCAGCACTGGGTTGTTGTGCTGGTCCAAGTGACTGCATGCAAAGGCATAGCAAATTCGAATGTGGTCATGGTGAGTGACTTTGAACAAAACAGGGCCTCAGGGGCATGAACCTTCCAAACCGGACCAAAGTTTCTGCCACACCATCAATGCAGCAAGCAGACGCACAGGCCTTTTCCAGGGCTTCTCGAATATACCCCACATACCCCCGTCCCCTCCCTCCCATGCTCGCAGACACTCAGTGGGCAGAGGCAAGGCAGTATTCATTGTCCCCGAGAGATGCACCGTTTTGGCGGGTTTCTCGTGTTCACAGGAGGTCTGATATCCAATGAACCGTCTGCATGCGCATGTTTGTGAGATAATGAGGTCAGTCTTGCATGATGTTGGGTAACGTGTGAGCATTTGATGTGTACCTTTCTTTTTGTGACTGCCCCCAGGCCCCTGCGAGCCCCTACGAGATCCTTGGGCTGCCCAAGGATGCACCACTGGACAACATCAAAGAGGCATACCGAAAGTTGGCCCTGATCTGGCACCCCGACAAAAACTCCCCCGCTGACAAGGCCAAGTGCGAGGCGATGTTCAAAAAAATTTCCAACGCATACAAGGAACTGAGGTATGCTTTTGATGCTGGTAGGGCAGTAGTTCACGTGGTGCAATAGATCCCCTTTCCCCTTGTATCTTGGGAGGTCCAAAGGTGTTTTTGCCTTGGAGGATTTGCTAGATCCTGCGGATGGAAGGCGGTATTGGGTAGCTTGCTTCACTATCGCAAAGATGAAGGTGATCGGTGCGTAGTGGTGATCAAAGCCGGGCACAAATCTCGAACCCCCTCACCCCTCCTCGCCAAGGCTTTTGTATTTCCGTGACGCAAGCCTGAAGTACAGACAGATGATTCTAGAGCACAGGCTCAACACCGTCCGAACCAGGAGGGGGGGTTCGCTCCCGATCTCCTAGAAGTCTGCACGACTTCCACTTTGTGCACGGGGTGCTGTGCATCTGCAAGCCACTTGGTCGTTATGCATTACATGCTTTGCGACATCATCCTGCGGAGTTGTACCACTGGCATTGGAAGTGGTCGTGAGGTGGGTGAATGTGGGTGGGTCTCTCTCTCTCTCTCCCTCTCTCTCTCCCTACTTGTCTCTCTCTCCCTCTCTCTCTCTCTCTCTTTCTCTCTCTCTCTCTCTGTCTGGGGGGCTCTTTTGCCGTGTTTGTTCACCCCACTCCTTCTCTGTACGGACCCGTTACCAAGCCTGTCTCCATATCTGCACAGCGCCAAGCGGTGACATCAACCCTTCGAGCTGCAGTGCAAGTCTCTACGTCTGGGACTAGGTCGTGGCCGCTTCCCCACAGAATGCCCCGTGGCACATGTGCTTTGCTGCCCCTGTGCCTATGCCCAGTTGGGGGCGGATGCGCTGCACAGGGTACTGGTGCAGCGGAGCAGAGGAAGGCAAGTTAGTCCAGGCACCAATGTAACCTTCCCCAGGGACTGGGTAAGCTCTGTATGCGTGTAGATGGTGGCCCTCTGTTTGTACGGGTGCTTTCCACGCTTACACTAACCTGTCAAGGCGGTATGTTGCGTCCCCAAGGAGCAGTCAAGCTCAGGTTGCTGCCACACACAAGGACGGGGGGTGGTCCTGTTGTGGTGCTGTTTAACAGGTTTGATGGGGGTGAGAGGGAGAGAGAGATGAGGTGAGAGAGGGAGGGGCAGGGGGGGGGGCTGGGCTGGGCATATAGTTGTCTCGACGATGGAAAAGGAATTCCGCTCAGATTGTTCAGCGGTTGCTTTCACTTGATTAACACTTGATTATTGGATCACGGGGCGGGCACAAGGACTAGGGAGGGCAGCCCCCATTGCAACGTTCACAAGGGGAGGGAAGTCTCCATCACAAGGACCACATGGGGAGGGAAGTCCGCATCGCGACAACCACAAGGGAGGGAAGTCCGCATCACAACGACCACAAGGGAGGGAAGTCCCCATCGCGACGACCACAAGGGAAGGAAGCCCCCGCCGCGACGACCACAGGGGAGAAAAGCCCCCGGGGCAACGACCACAAGGGAGGGAGGTCCGCATCGCGACGACCACAAGGGAGGGAAGCCCCTGCCGCGACGACCACAAGGGAGGGAAGTCCGCATCGCGACGACCACAAGGGAGGGAAGCCCCCATCGCGACAACCACAAGGCAGTGAAGTGAGCATCGCGACCACAAGGGAGGGAAGCCCCCATCGCGACGACAACAAGGGAAGGAAGCCTCCGCTGCGACGACCACAAGGGAGGGAATCCCCTGCCGCGACGACCACAAGGGAGGGAAGCCCCCATCGCGACAACCACAAGGGAGGGAAGTCAGCATCGGGACGACCACAAGGGAGGGAAGCCCCCGCCGCGACGACCACAAGGGAGGGAAGTCCGCATCACGACGACCACAAGGGACGGAAGCCCCCATCGTGACGACCACAAGGGAGGGAAGCCCCCATTGCGACGACCACAAGGGAGGGAAGCCCTCATTGCGACGACCACAAGGCAGTGAAGTGCGCATTGTGACGACCACAAGGGAGGGAAGCCCCCATCGCGACAACAACAAGGGAGGGGAGCCCCCACCGCGACGACCACAAGGGAGCAATGCCCCCACCGCGACAACCACACGGGAGGGAAGCCCCTGCCGCGACGACCACAAGGGAGGGAAGCCCGCATCGCGACGACCACAAGGGAGGGAGGTCCGCATCATGACGACCACAAGGGAGGAAAGCCCCCGCCGCGACGACCACAAGTAGGGAAGCCCCCATCGCAACGACCACAAGGGACGGAAGTCCGCATCGTGACGACCACAAGGGAGAGAGGTGCGCATCACGACGACCACAAGGGAGGAAAGCCCCCGCCGCGACGACCACAAGTAGGGAAGCCCCCATCGCGACGACCACAAGGGACGGAAGCCCCCGCCGCGACGACCACAAGGGAGGGAAGCCCCCGCCGCGACGACCACAAGGGAGGGAAGCCCGCATCGCGACGACCACAAGGGAGGGAAGCCCCCATCGCGACGACCACAAGGGAGGGAATTCCGCATCGCGACGACCACAAGGGAGGGCAGCCCGCATCGCGACAACCACAAGGGAGGGAAGTCCGCATCGCGACGACCACAAGGGAGGGAAGTCCGCATTGCGACGACCACAAGGGAGGGAAGTTCGCATCGCGGTGATCACAAGGGAGGGAAGTCCGCATCGTGACAACCACAAGGGAGGGCATCCCGCATCGCGACAACCACAAGGGAGGGAAGCACGCATCGCGAGGATCACAAGGGAGGGAAGGCCGCATCGTGTTGATCACAAGGGAGGGAAGTCCCCATCGCAACAACCACAAGGGAGGGCAGCCCGCATCGCCACAACCACAAGGCAGGGACGTCTCCATCGTGACAACCACAAGGGAGGGAAGTCCTCATTGCGTTGATCACAACGGGAGGGAAGTCCGCATCGTGTTGATCACAAGGGAGGGAAGTCCGCATCGCGGTGATCACAACGGGAGGGCAGCTCCGCCACGACGACCACAAGGGAGGAAAGCCCCCATCGCGACGACCACAAGAGAGGGAAGTCCGCATCGCGATGATCACAACGGGAGGGCAGCTCCGCCGCGACGACCACAAGGGAGGGACGCCCCCATCGCGACGACCACAAGAGAGGGAAGCCCCCATCGCAACGACCACAAGGGGAGGGCAGCCCCCCTGGCGATGATCACAAGCGGAGGGCAGCCCTCATCCATAAATCGCACGAAGTCCCCCACCCCTCTACCTTGGGGGTAGGGGGGGGGGGGCGACGTCGTGCGAAATATGCATCGCGATGACCACAAGGGAGGGAAGCCCCCATCGTGACGACCACAAGGGCAGGGAAGCCCCCATTGCGATGACCACAAGGGAGGGAAGCCCCCATCGCGGCGATCACAAGGGGCAGAAGCCTGCATCGCGAAGACCAGAAGGGAGGGCAGCCCATGATTTGGCAATGTCTATTCTGGACTGACTCAAAAGCAAACACACGCTGGTGTTTCAACTCAATGCAGGCACCGTTCACAGTACCCTGGCAGCCCACCACCTGCTTTCAGTGAATTGCCAACCCTATTGACTAGCAGCAGTGACCACGTCAGTTTGGCACCAAAATAGGGCGCATGGATGGCTATTCAGGTCCTACCTCGTAGCCTACTCCCAGTCATTTTGACCTGCCATGACTTGCTGAAAATTGTGTCAGCAAACAGCATGTTGTCCCAAGCTATTGTTTTGCAGTTTCGGCTGTTGTCATGGGCATGCCTGCGGAATATCTATGGTGAGAAACAGGCTGTTGCATTGGTGTGGGGCTCACGGGAGGATGCACAAATGACGGAGGCGGTGGTTGGGAACCAATGCTGTTCTTTTTGGCTGAAGGGGTTCTAGACTGCTTTGTTTCACGGGCCCTAAGTCAAATTGCAGCATCACAGCAGACAAGAAGAGGAACCCTCCCCCCCCCCCCCCGCTGGCTATACAGGGGAACCACCCGTACCTGTGTTTAAGGTGACAATGAGCCCCATCAGCCGCGCCTCCAGCCTCGCCTTCAGGGCAGGTGGGATTTAAGCCAATGATGCATGCTTTGGGTGACGATAAATGTTGGGAGGTATCACCACCATCAGCCACACATTTGTCCAATCTGCATCAGGTCAATTGACCATTACTGTTGAATGGCCATCTTCAATGCCATCACAGCGCTTGATCCTGTGCTCTCTATAACTCCGAGGACCAGGGCAGGGAGGGAAGAAGGTTGGGATTTCATACCACATTGGTTCTACAAAATGCTACCGCGCACACCAGCAGAGCGTAGGGTGGCCTCTGTGGGTCCATGAGGTGGCCAATAACACACCAACCAAAAGCTCCAGAGTTTGCAAAGCACACCATACCGCACCACACCACACAGCAGAGTGTCCACAAGTGCACACAGATGTTCAGACATTTTCGATGAACAGCAGTCCGCGTAGATGCACACAGGGATGCACAGGTCTAAACAAAGGTTACCCCACTTTCATTCACTGAATGCTGTGTCCCATGACCCCCACATCAGGGTTTCCGCCAAAAAGGGTTCAGGGCTCCACAGGGCAAGACCAATCTTCCCCAGACCCAGGAATATTCTGACCTCAGACTGACTCCAACTGCCCCAATCTGCAGCGGGATTCTTTTTTCCTTCAGTGGGTTGTGCCTCTGGCGCCCTTCAGTTGGCGCCAATGGAAATGTTGGTTGGGGTCGCAAAGAGCCGCACCCTTCCTGCCGACAGGGGTTCTTTTTGGGCCGGTGGCAGGAAGCCCCTCGTAATGCGTAGTCCCCAACTGCCATTTCCATGCACCGGGTTTCATTCCTGGCACACACAGCCAACCTCTAACCGCCAAACCATCGCAGCCCAACGCTCAAGTGCCACCAGTTGCTGCCCAAATGTCAGTGATTGCCAATCTGTTGTCGTAACGATAAGGCTTATGTACCAAACTGGTCCTGCCCAAAACCCCCAAGTTGAAGTTGGCATTGTCCAAGTCTGCGTCGAAAGATCAGTCCCGCACCACTCGGTAACCCTCCGCCTGTTCATCTTCCCGGCAAGCTTGCTTGACTGCCATTGTCAGCCCCACCTGCCGAGGTGTCGCGGTGTTTAGCTGAACAGTCTCCAAGCTCCGTACACTGGATCCACATAGCTGTGGACCATGCTTGATTCCTTCGTAACCCTTTGTACCTTCACATGCACCATCTTTGGTGAGAAGTTGGCTGGGCTCAGTGCCTGGCACGAATCTGGAGTGGCAAACATAGCGCCACGGGACTCCATCAAGCTTGGTGGTGTCGTTCCCATGCAGGACACAAAGGACTATTCAGAGGACAAACGCTCTTCGGGACGTGAATGGGATTGATGAAGTGCAAGTTGTTGTTGCCAGTATTGACATACCGCGGCACAGTGTGCATTGCTGTGTTCATGTTGTTGTGCTTTGTATCCCCACTATGTGTCTGTTATTCTTTTGCCCTCCAATACGACTAGGTACAAATAGATAGGTGTGTGAGCCACCTCGTTGTGCGGGCGGTACAATTGTGTTGAGTGATGTTTTGATACATTTCAGAAGTTCAGACAATGTCGAAGGGAGTACTTCTTAGCCGCTTAACGAACCCCATGCCCCCATTCTGTGGTTTAGGCAAATGCGTGATCCAGGGTGTGACCAATTGATACACAGCAGACATCGAGCCCCCGAGTAGCGACTTTGCACAACAACAGCCATGAGTCAAATGTCGACAACCATCACTGAACAATCAAGTGGTGGCCAAAACGGCCAAGTTGTCAATTGCGCCATATCTTTGGGGAGCTATGTACACTGCCCACATACCATGCATAGCTTGTGCAGCAATCATGTCACATCATTGTCAGTATTATCCGGCTGCAAAAAAGCTACATGTTCGGATAAGATCCCTTGGTCGTAAAGAGGACACCCACTGCGCCATTTTTTGTGCCCCCCCCCCCCCCTCTTTTTGCAACTTTCAACACATTCATGATACCAAAGGCAAACCTTACTACCTGTTGTATGCACTTTTGACTTTGGAACAAATGCCGTTGCCCACATGCACATTGTTCACATCCTTTGCGCGCCCATTGTTCGGGCAGAATGATAATTCCTGCTCTTAAAATTGATCCATCTAGAAAGCTTCATTTCCAAACGATGGCTTGATTGTGCGATGCGAAATGTTAGCCCCCTCACCATCATGTTGGTGTGTGCTGTTTGCTTATATTTTGCGGTTTGGTTGCCGCGGAACAAGCACTGTATCACGTGTCGGGTGAAATGGGGTGTAACAACATGCGTGATGATATCAGTTGAAGTCGCCCCTGCCCGAGGGCGGGGCCATGACACTGTTGATTGTCCACGGACGTCCACGAATTGGTTTTTGGGTATTTTGGGGGTCCCGTCAATTGAGCCCCTTTTTGGGGGAGGGGGGTCCGGCCGGAGGGCTCTATCGACCCCCCCCCCCCCCCCGGAAACGAAAACCCGGCCTCCCTTGCCACCCCATTGCGGGCGGGGGGGGGGGGTAGCAGTGACGTGGGAAACGACGCTGCAAGTAGTTTTTGGAAGTGCACGCTGAGAATGTTCGACATTGTTTCCCTCCACAACTTGTAGTGGAAACGTCTGGCTGAGGTTGTTTATGAGATACCTAGCTGGATGTGGTACGGTACATTTTGATCATGACTGTACAAAGCTAGCAACAAAGTATCAAGTTCATATTTGCAGCCCAGACATTGCGCATTGCAACTCACACACAGGACCCCCAATGCTATGCAATCACTTGCTTTGTTGGGATAGTTTCCCAAAATCTAGGTACGCACCGCGGAATCCAGGCTATTGCTTAGGGAATGCCATGCACGCAGTGCGCACGCAGTGCAAAGTTTTGGATGTCGGCAAATACTCGAACCCTAGTTTTGGCCCCTTTTCACAAGTTTTTGGTTCCGTACCAGGGTTTTTTTGGCTTCCCAAGCATTTGGGATGTGGCATATTTGAATTGTCAACCATTTCCCCCTACAAGAGGCCCATCGACAAAGTGTATACAGTCGACACGACCCGGATCTCGACGTCGTCATTGTCGACACTGCAGCGAGCCTCGTATCCGTAGAGGCGGTTCAATTCGCCCTACAGAGTACTCTTCCGGACAAATAGTACGTGCACCAAAACCTTGGTCGACTTCAAGGTGATTCTCGAACCAAGATGCTCAAGATCATCGATTGGTATGGCCACGTCCACAACTGCAAAGAAGTCCACGTGGTCATCGTCGCTCGAAGGCTCTCGATCGCCGATACTCGATGGTGGCGAGTCGACACCAGGACCGGAGAGTTCTTCTTCGACGATGCTGTTGGTTATAACTACAACCAGAAGTATCGATGGACACCTGGCCAACCCTATGGTATTGACACTTTTCAGTCTTCCCCCTAGTAAACAGGTGACAGGTATTCTTGGGTGAGTATCCTAGCCTCTACGTGCACAATATGCACGCAGTGCGCACGCAGTGCGCACGGAGTGCAAACACTTAGCCTTAGTGGCCAAAACATCCTACCCCCCTTGGGGGGGTGGGGCGGGGTATGTATGGAGATGGGTGGGTGGGTTGGCCTGAAAAGTTTGGAAACCCGAAGTATGGCGGAATTTTTGGGAAAAAAACAGGCTCTATGCCACCCATGACCAGATATTGTGCAGAGACCTACGGTGCCCTACCCCCTCTAGCACAGCTATGTTGGGGCCGGGCTGAATTTAATTTGTGCGTGCACCACTACATTTTGTGTCATGTGGGACACAGGCTCCAATTTTTTGGGCATATTTTTGGGCTCTGAGAGTGTTGAATGGCCGCTAAACCCGGCCGACCCCTGAGGTGGTGCTCTAAGCGACGGCGAGGCAGAGGGCATTCAACCGGCTGGGTCTCCACCTCTGTCTGGGCACCATTATTGGTTGTGTGTGTGTGTGTATGTGTGTGTGTGTGTGTATGTGTGTGTGTGTGTTTCTGAGTGTCTATTTTTTCCGAAAGGCGCCGAGCCTTCATGACGATGCCCCCATTGTTCTTGAAGGCCTGATGAGTCACTGAGCGGCCCAGTGCTCCGTTTGTCTGCAGGGGTTTCACGGTTTGGGAGCTCTTTGCTTAGGGGGCGCACCGTGTACTGTGCGCGCGCTATGCAAAAAGTCGGCTTTTTCTCACCACTGGTAGCCACGGGTCCCAGGGTCTTCAATTCTGCACCCTGCAGCCCGTGCTGGCACACCAAGAATTTTTTGTTTTAGTCTGGTGCTTGCCACGGGTCCCAGGGTCCTGAATTGTGCACCCCCGATGCTGTTTTGAATGGATCATGCACGCTCCTGTAGGTGGGTGGGTTTCAGGGGTGCTCCCGGGATAAACAACGTAATATTTAGCGCTCGGCCCGCGCTGTGTGAAAACGCCCCCTTGGTGTTTGACATGCTTCTATACTCAGTGTCAAGGGTGCAGCAGTCGCTGCCATTGTACGCATACCACCACATCAGACTAAAGCCAGCAAGTGCCCTTGTGAGATAGGAGACGGGATGGACACTACGCCCAGAGAAGGCGATGTACGAGAATACAGGTGGTGAAGAGAGTCCCGAAGAGCGACTCAGTGGGGCACGAGGCTCTGGATATCAAGATCTCAAGGAAGAACCCCAAGTCGCGTGTATAGTGCCTGCCTGCTGCTGGTACACTCTGCAGAGGATATGTAGGTGGCGTTCTCTTGTCATAACGACCCATGTCATGGAAGGGGAAAAAGCAGCATTGTATCCTACGGGATTGCATGTTCCGAAGATATTCTTGTACTGTTGCCAATTTTTCGAGGTTTCGCCTAAAATAAAACTGTAGAGCTCATGTTTCTGTTTTTCGGAGGTGGGATCGAGATCTCAGGCTTGGTTTGGTTTGGTCTGTTTCCCTGGGTTTGTCTGCTTTTGATACATATGAGTTTGTTTGGGCCAACCTTGCCAAGTCGTTGAACCAACCTTGCCTAGTCCTTGGGCCGACCCTGCGCAGCCCTTGGGCCAACCCTGCCCGGTGCTTGGGCCAACCAAGCCCAGTCCTTGGGCCTTGAGGAAAGTGGCATTGACAACTTTGCAGCACCTCGCCTGTGCCCTCGTGAAAGTGGCCTCACCTCGATGAGATGAACTGCATGCTCAATTGATACTACATATCTGCATGCTTAAGACTCTTACAATTGGGCAGTCTGAATGCAGACGCATCCGGGCATAACAAGCATAATCCATCTCCTCTTTGTGGTCCCAAACAGGCCGCACACTGCCTGTTGTACTCTTCCAGATTGTCCCTCCCAAGGCATTCTGTTGTGTTGCACTTGTTCTCACCTAGTTCTCCTGAATGCAATCGTTCACCTCTTAGGGACCTTGTGGCATGGGTGGGCGGAAAGGCTCAAGTGCACTCGTGCTATGATACATTGCCAAAAGTATATGAACTAAGTACCCTCATATAATCGAAAGGCCAACCAACACAACACGGCAGCATTACAAGGGGCCATGTAACAGCACAAAGAATGTACATTTTTGAACGCCCAAATGATACGGTCGCTTCAATCCAGCCATGCCAACGAGAAACCCACTGACAATGGCACCATCTATGGGCTGACTTGGTGCTATGCATTACAAGCACCTTCAGGCTCAGGAGCCAGAATATATGCTACACAGCCACCAACAAAAAGCAACAGTGCAGTTTGTGTGCTGAGAGGAAAGACCTTAGCCGCCTGTACAATGTCGCAATCATACATGAGAACTACACAGTCGGCAAGTCAATGTGAGAGAAATGGCGAGATGTGCTGGTCGCTGCCACTCGGATTTGTGTTGTGGCCACCCGCCAACGGTCTTTGTTGGCCTCTGTGGCCCCACCACATACACAGAACTGGGCAGTCCGAAAGGTGCTTTAACGCACTACCATCAGCCACCTTCATTGTGCAAGGGCACAACGGTCAGACGGCCAACGAACAACAGCACTGCGTGAAACAGCATAAATGATATGAGGCAGGGGCATGCAAACCAAATCATGCACGGCACACCTCCTAGGTATACTGCAACCATTGCACAATCCAACCCAAAGGGACGGAAAATCGTCGAAAGAGAGAGAGAGAGAGAGAGAGAGAGAGAGAGAGAGAGAGAGAGAGTAAGGACATTTAGCAATTAATTTGGGAACAAGAATTTGTGAAGATTGCTGGATCCTGGGACCACCCTTATGCTGATGTCTGCGTTGTGCTGCACAACACTGATGCATGCCTTCAGGATGTCAGTAATTGGTGGTGGCTGGTTTCATCTTGGTGGTCCTGTGCAACGCCTCATTGAGCCTTGACACTGTTGACACTGTAGCTTGGAAACCGGCAGCCAACACAGCAGGCTGCTCCTCTTTTGTGGGGGGCCGCAAGCAGGTCAACAAAGCGCTCCACACATGCACGTCCTGGTATGCATATGCAGCAATGTTCGGCAGTTCCATTGATACGATGGTTCCACAAGCACTTGTGCGTATGTACAGGTAGCACTGATGTTTTGTGGGGGGGGGGGGGGTCCAGGCCTTGGCAAGCTGGCGAAGCCCGCTCACCACAACGCACTCTCAGAATGAAAGATCAGAGCTGTCCAATGCTACCATTGTTCCACAAAGCAATGTGGTACAGACATAACACGTAGTGAGGATGACCTAAACCTGATACCAGGAAATACAACAGGAATGCCAAGCCCACAGGCATCCCAGTGTGCTACTGGAGCACAAGAAATACCGAAGGTCATGGGACCACACACCTGCAGAAAGGGGGCACATTGGAATCTTGGCAAATCATCTGCACAGGAGATGCATTGCTCCCAGGCAGAGGTATTGCTCCAGGGGAATGCCAAAAAAGGCAGACATGTGCTGCGCTTCGCTTTAATGAAAAGGTCAATGACGAAAACGGTACCGCACATGCACCGCACATGCACTGCACATGTACCGTGTTGAACAGATCAGGCGCCGTGGAAGCGTGCAAAAGAAAAACCTGGTTCGTCTCGAATTCATGCCTCCCCCCCCCCCCCACCGAAATGGAAAGAGGAGGCGCAGGATCCGGAAAGCCAAGCTTGGCCCAGTCATACTTGCAAAATGCAACGCAGACACGCAGGATGAATCAGTCAAGCAGTGCTGAGGCCCCAGCACGTGACAGCCCAACAAAAAGTGGAATTGTCACACGGGGCGTGCGCGAACATGCAACACCCCGTAATACAGATAAATGCGAGAGGAGTGGCTTCAATGAGGGTGGGTTTGGAGGCTGGGGAGGGACGAGGGAGGGGAATGGGTGCTGCCATGAGACCCAAGACTCTTAGATTGGTGCAACTGGTGGCAGTCCTGGTGGCTGTTTGTAGTGTGTGTGTACCCGGCACGCCTGTGCCGGTGCCTGACATGGAGCAGAGCGGTGCAAAATCGGGGATGCACAAGATGAGACCGTGCCTGAGGCAGACCCACGTGCGCCCTGCCAAGCGGCAGGCCTCACTGCGTCAGTGAGTGCTGTGCAAACAGGGGATGTGCATCCAACCGCCATCCTTTGCTCTCACCAGCGACAGCGGCTGTGGATCTGCTTGGAGGGCATGAAACCAGCAGCCCACTTCGAGGCAGGCCAGCGTAACCCTCCCACCCCCACCACCTTGGGCTTGGAATGCTGTCGTACAGCAGTGAACAGCAAAAGGGTGAGGGGGTCGCGCACGGGTTGGGGGGTTCAGAGACACTCAGCGTAGTGACAGGACTGGCAAGGCAGGAGCAGAGGCAGTCCATCTCTTTGTGTCGGAATGCTCCCTGGGGAGAGAGGGCACGGCGTGTGGGTGCCGGGGCAGTGCCACCGCACCAAAGCGCAGAACTGCATCGGAAATCGCGAGCTTTCAACCGACAATCGCGATTCAGCGAGAACGGCTGTCCACAACTTCGATGTCTTGCGGGGGCAATTCCTCGTGTCAGAGTGCGCGCGCGCGGTGCGCAACAACGCAGTGCAGACTCTCTCCTTGGCGAGAGGTGTGCCGTACTCTCATCGTAAGACGACGACGAAATCGGTTCGGGGGTTGCAGGTTCTTACCTGCCAACCATGACACATGGCACAGTCGTGACAGGGCAGTCCTGACAGTCAGCACAGGATCCCAATTTGCTCGAGGAGCGCAGGGATTTGCCGCAGACAAGAATCGCCACTTGAGCATCACCCCTCGCCATCGTCCCTCTGCATGTGCCGGTGGGTGTGGGGATGGGCACAACAAGACGGAGGGACGGCGGGTCTGGGCACTTTGGTGGCCCCCTGTGGACCACACCCCAAAAGTTTTAAAGGGGTTTGCGAAGGTTTCCAAAGGGGTCTCCAGATCTGCGTGCCAAAAGAGACCCGGGGAGTGGGATCAACAAGGACATCACACAAGCTGCACAGGGAGGATGGACAGGGACAGGGACAAAATGCTCCTCTGGGCCACTTTGCGACCCGACGTGCCATGCAGTTTGGCCGCTTTGCGGCCCAATGGCCCGCAAGAGGGGTGGGGTCAGGACTCGAGGTTGGGGGCGGGCAGGCATCACATGGGGCTGGGGCTGGGGCTGGGGCTGGGGCTGGGGCTGGGGCTGTGGCTGGGGCTGTGGCTTTGGCTTTGGCTGGGGCTTTGGATGGGGCTTTGGCTGGGGCTGGGGCTGGAGCTGTGGCTGGGGCTGGGGCTGTGGCTGGGGCTTTGGCTTTGGCTTTGGCTTTGGATGGGGCTTTGGCTGGGGCTTTGGCTTTGGCTTTGGCTTTGGATGGGGCTTTGGCTGGGGCTGGGGCTGGGGCTGGGGCTGGGGCTGGGGCTGGGGATTAACTGGGGATTGGGATCAGGGCATCCAGGCGCCGAGGGTCTGTGGCTGCCCAGCAAAGCGCACCAGAGTTTGGTTAGACATGCAAAACTGATACATCGCTCCTCATTCCGGTGACAGAGCCTGGCGGCCCACCAGAAGAAGAAGCAACCGAATGAAGGCAATCAGTTGGTTGGTGCAGTGGTGTCGGCTGTGCAAAAACACGGGGATAGAACGGATCGGCAGGTGACGCTGACGCGCAGTGTTGTGGTCTTTGAAGGAGCGGCGCCACACATGTTGGGTTTGGGGTTGGGGGGGGGGGGGGGGGGCTGACGGTGATGCAGAGGGCTGGCAAGGTGCTGCCAGGCTGCAGACCATTTTGGCTGCAATGGAGGCTGAACAGGGTCCGCGCTGGCTTTACTAGGGCAGCGGAGAAGAGTCCAAATGCGTTGCATGGGCTCATTTTGCACTCTCTTGTCACGTGGAAGCTGAACCGATGGACTGAACTGAACTCAACTGAAGATGGACCGGTCTCCAACCTGCTTTCTGAGTTAGCAAATCCTTACTACGTGTCAGATCCGCTACCGCAGTCATTTGTGGGACCATCGTAGCACTGGACAGCTCTGAACCTTGATTCCGAGGGCTCACCTCAAGCACTGTGAAGTGAGCAGGCTACGCCAGCTCGCCTTGGTCTGTGCCAAAAAAAAAATTAACAACCGGTCTTCAAAATGGTGCTGATGTGAATGAGGATCTTTTTGTGCCGCGTTTGTGTTGGCTTGCGGGCAGCCGAGCGTTTAAATTTCCCTCTACTACTGCTTCAAAAATCGCAGTGTGTGTACCAGCAGTTAGGTTCGATAGGGCGAGGCAAACTGGGAAACACGAGGAGCAGGGGGGAAATTGGACGTTGGAACGGTGAAGGTCATGCAGTTACACAGATGGCATGCACATGGGTATCCACAGATGCTTGCATGTGCAGCATGGATTCCCTTGGATCCCAGAGGTAAATGTGGAAACTGGTGTCCAACACCAGCAATGAAAGCAAGAAAGCAATGAACACCAAATGCTAGAAGAACTGTTTGTTAAGCAGCAGGTAGGCTGCCAGCACGGTGGGGGTGGTGAGGAACGTAGTCACAAGCATCCACGTTGTCCTTCATTTCCTAACTCCAACTCAGGGCTATTGACCATGCATGGGATTCAGCAATCTCATCACTGCACCGGCCCGTTGGTATGCACAAATATGACAATGCATCACCCACGTGCCCACTTCTTCACTGTACTAGTAGAGGGGCGCAGTGTGAGGTTGTTGTTGTTGTCGCCCCCCCCCCCCCCAGACCAAGCAACACAGAGAGAGAGCACAGTTGGGGCGAATGTGTGAGAACCGGGAAACAGACGACAGCACGGACGTCAGTGACAGTAGGAAGAGGAAGGGACGGTAGGAAGAGGAAGGGACAGTAGGAAGAGGAAGGGCAGGAGGGTAATCAAGAGTTCTCCTGTTGTGATGCCCAGTTTCCGAGAACATTTCTTGAGTACTCAAACGGAACAATTTGAGTCAGCCAAAAAAACATTGTTTTTTCCTACTCCTTGCTTGTTGTGGTTGTTGCTTTTATGGAGTTGTTATGATGACAGGAGTACTTTAATTATTGTAGTTTTTTCACATGGTGCGACATGTGAGCCCACCTGACCATTTTCAGCGCTCATTTGACACTTGCCACAACCTCCATGGTTCTTGAAGACAGTTTGGATGAAGCTGCATTCCCAACTCTTGTGACTTCTCAACAACCAAGTGTGCAGTCAGATGGGTGCAGCAAGTGAGCAGCTCTAAGCGACGCAAATGAACATGACTGTGGGGAAGTATCAGACACGGTGCCCACGTGGTGCACACGCAGTGCATCTACTGGGGTTGTTGTGTAGACCGTTTCAGCTAATTTAGAGGCTACGTGCTGTTGGCGCCTATGCTTTTGCCCGAAACTGTACCTTACACTGCAGAAGGAATTGGGCAACGTAGTCACACGTAAAATTAGTATTGGTGTGCCATTATTTGTCTTCTTTCAGCCTGTGGCTGCACTGGTTGCATGTGAGCTCACCCATGGGGGCCCATGCACCCGGCCATGACTCTTCCCCCAGCATTTTCCACCAAGGGATAGTATTTACAAGGGCTTCAAAGGTAGACCATTTCCGGGAGAAGTTGTTCAAATACCTGACGCGGTGCATGCGTTGTGCGCACGTAGTGCGGATAGTCCCTCTGTAGCCATGGTTTGCATAGTAAGGGCAATTGCTGGTTGTGTAGCCGTCCTTGTCTGTTGCAGGCATAGACAGCGGCTTGCCCAAGCAGCATGAGGTGCTGGTCCAGCAACACATGGCCTTCAGCACTGTCTGTGCAGGGAGCTTAGGGTAAGCACTGCTGTGCAACACTGTTGTCACGTTCTATAGGGTGTTATTAAAAATATCTTTTCTGAGTGTACGTGTGTCGAGCTCAGAATGTCCACCGAAGACCGGAATGTGACTGAGACCAAAGAGCGCAGTGGCCACACTGTGATCAAAGTTGGGAGCGATATTGCAGACAACGAACCCTCAGAGGAGGAAAAGCCCCCCAAGCCCTCTGCGGTGCCTTACCGTAGCATGTTTCGATATGCCGACTGGGTTGATTACATGCTGATTGCATTTGGTGGCGTAGCCTCTGCTGGACTCGGGGCCTCCATGCCCGCCTTTGCACACGTGTTTGGGGACATGCTGGATGACCTGACCAACAAGGCTGTGCTAGATCAAATGTCCCTCATCATGGCCATCGTCGGCCTGGTGGCGTGGGGCCTGGCGTGGGTGGGCCACACCTGCTTCCAGATCTCTGGCGAGCGTCAGACCAACGTCTTGAAACGCGCCTTCTTCACCGCCATCATGCAGCAGGAGGTCGCGTATTTCGACATGACAAAAGCTGGGGAGCTTGCCAATCGGATCAGCTCTGACGTAGAGATCACATCGGCAGTGTACGGTCCTAAGAATTCAATCGTGATCCAGGGCGTGTCGGCCTTCATTTGCAGCTATGGATTTGCATTTTGGCAGGTTGACTCCTGAGGCCATTGAAGTTTAGACAGCTTATTAGAGGGAACGTTAATGCGCCGGGCGCGTGGGGCAAAGTTTCAATGGTCACTGTCCCACCTTCAACCGTTTGGGGGCATGTGTCTGTATGGGATTTTGTGCCCTAGCCGAGCACAATGGGGTTTGGGCAATTATTGCCCAAGAGAGCGAGCAACGTTTCCAAGAGAGGCCACTCTTGTCATTGCACTCCCTTGACCAACAGGTCTTCCAATAATGCACGAATGAGTTGTGCTTTTGCAATTGTGCAAAGGGCACCCCCAAGCTCGGCATGACAGGGGTAAAGCATTGGGATGGATGGCCGGAACATTGATTTGGATGACGCACCCGGGCGTGCGGGGGCAAAAGCCCCCTCTTTTGGGGGGAGGGGGGCTAATGGTGGTGCATGCATAGTAGTGTGCGCATGGGGCAGATATTTTGCAGTTTGCTGCTACGGCCTGTCGGCTGGTGCCTGTTGCGACAGGATATCATGCAGCAGGCTTCCTGCCGTTGTTTTTGTTTGTGCGCTCCACAATAATAATAATCATTGATAAATGCCTCTTTTTAATTTGTGCTGTGCGCATTTCGTGGTGACCACATTGGCGGCAGTGCCTGGCTCCTCTTTTTTTTGTGGGCTACAACATGGGGAAGGGGGAAAGCCATGTGCTAAACATAATTGCAACTGTGGGCGCCATCACTAACCCCTGCGCACACACCCGCGCCTGCACCCACTAAGTGCATCACATGGATACCTATTCATTCTACCCACTCCCCAGCACCCAAGCGACGGAGACATAAGCCAACCCGGCGGCC
>OZ038391.1:29642246-29717246 GCA_964036045.1 Eutreptiella sp. 'Long Island Sound 2002' | reverse complement strand
CCCCCCCTCCCCCACCGCCCAACCCCCAGCATCCCTTCTTCCACAGCTGTGCAAGCTGAAATGAAAAGCGGAAATAAATGCCATGGAGCTGCTCCTGCCAGGCCAGTATTGACCACGACAGCACGGAAGGTTGGGAGGTCAATATCTCGAACAGATCTTTAAAATTCCAGCCCGATGCTGGCAGAGTGGGTAGCTGTGCGCGCTATGGTGCCCTTACACAGTGCAAACGAACCATGGGCAGACAAGTACTCATCTGCTCTGATGCGCAGCTCGTGGTACTGGGAATCACCAGGAACCTCCGGCAACGGAAATAACACAGATCGCAGCGGTCCGGGGCCCAGTTGATACAACACAACACACCTTACACTGGCTGTGTCCTGGCACATCGGGGTAACTGGCAACCATCGAGCAAACACATCGGCCAACATGGGCAGATGGCACTCGCCATCGCTCAAATGACACATATGCAACTCCTGCACAAACCACCATGGCCCAGATGGCACAGACACACAATCCGAAATGGGTGATTAATCGTGGACACCACAAGAAATTTACGGTGACCACGGGACCCCGCAACCCACCCTGTCGCCAAACCCAACCCCCTTTCCCGGAATGTAAAACCATGCCACTCCCTTGCAGGAGGTGAAGAATGCACGCCCTGCTCAAAGCGTCCTTGCCCTTTGTAAATCACCACATCAGCAAGCAGGTCCAAAGCCCAACCAAGACCCCCATCGCACTTCCTCTCAAGCAACCAATGCGAATAGATTTCCGCACCCCACCAAGATTCAAATGTTAAGTCAGAGAGTGCTACCTGACAAACACTACTCTTTTCCAGGCCAGGTGGATGGTTGCAGTCATCGTCCCTGTATAGCAAATTGCGCGGGCACAAGGCCAATGAGTGCTAACAATGACACCTGGAAAATGGCCACGGATCTTCAAATACCACGGCATAAATTGGCACACTTTGTTGTGCCACATTTCGCCTTTTCCTATTTCCCCCTTCCCCGGTAGTCCGCTTGTAAAAGCCCCACTGAGCATTAAAATCCAACCACCTAGAAGCCTCCAGGAATCACAAGAAGCCTCCAGGAATGAGAGCCGCCATCCAAAGGCGGATAGGAAATAGCAACCACCATTCACAGTCTATGCTTGTTGTGCCACAATCTGGGAATTTGGTGCCCAAATTTTCAGTGGTATTTCAGAATTGGTGCCAAGTTTTCTCTGCACCAAATTTCACCATTCAAAATTTTGCCTGGACCAAAATTTCCCCCTCCAGTTACCAACAAATTGCCTTGACAACGTGGGATTGGAAGTCATCTCACCCGGGAAAGGCATGGACACACCGGAGCCGTCAGCCTCTCCGACGGCCCAACTGAGGTTTTTGTGGCATGAGCAGGTGCGCTCCACCGCTGATCTTTGATTTACGCCCTCGTTCCCCTGCAACGATGATGGTCTTTTTGTTGATCCCCGGCGCAACCTCCGCCAAGTCATCCCGCGGCTCTCACAGGCCGGACCTTTCATGGGCAAGCACATGGCCTCTGCAGAGCTGTCCACCACCATCCAGATTGAGAAGGATGCGGAGGTTGAGCCCAGGGCCAAGAAATCGAAAGCGAGCGTAGGCCGGATTGCGAAGATGAACGCGCCCGAGTGGCCCTGGTTGTTGCTGGGGGTCCTCGGGGCCGCGGCCGCTGGCACGTCCTACCCCATCTACGCGGTGCTGTTCACGGAGGTGATCACCGCGTTCGGGCCCCCAGGCTCCGTCCCCAAGAACATTGAGACGTGGTGCCTCTTGTTTGTGGGCCTCGGCCTCCTCAACCTGGTCGCGCTGCTGACCAAAATTGCTTGCCTGACCACTGCCGGAGAGAAGCTGACGGCGCGGCTGCGCGCATGCCTCTTCCGCAGCCTCGTGTACCAGGACATCGGGTTCTTTGACATGCCGGGCCATGAGTCTGGGTCCCTCTGCGCGAGGCTGTCCTCTGATACCACGAAGATCCAGGGGGTGTGGGGCGGCGCAATCGGGACGTACGTCCACGTGAGTGTCTGCCTTGGGACCAGTTTGATCATCGCGTTCGTCTCCTCGTGGAAGCTCACGCTCGTCACCCTCTGCATCCTTCCGCCCCTCGTCATTGCCGGCTACATCAGCAACAAGTACATGTATGGGGTGGCTGCGAAGGGGTCGAACACGGAAAAGGCTGGGCAGGTGTGTTGTGGTGCGTGGCGTGCACCGTGATGTGGGGTGCAGTGGGTGTGGTGTGTTGTGAGCCAGGGGTTTTTTTAGGGGACAAGTTATGTTTTTTTTTAAGTTAAAAAGCCTGGTCATGGCCTAGTAGCACTTTGTCTCCAACCGCTGTCGGTTACCCTCCAACTGCCGTCGGTTACTCTCCAACCGCCGTCGTTTACCCTCCATCCGCCGTCAGTTACCCTCCAACCGCCGTCGGTTGCACTCCAACCGCTGTCAGTTACCCCTTAAGTGCCATCGGTTGGAGTGGTGCAGATTTTGCTGACCACCGGACACACCAGCTTTTTTTTTTAAATTAAAAAACCCCCTGTTGTGAGCACGCAGTGCGGTGTGTGGCTTGGGGTGTGGTGGGTATGTTTTGTAGTGTTTCATGGTGCCATCAGTGACCTGACTCCTCAGGATATGGCGGGTGGAAAATTGCGAGTATGAGCCCCTTTTTCGAGACGCCCCCCCCCCCCCTCCCTCCAGGGGGGTGGGGCTCTTCTGTCAGGCCATCACGGGGGCAGACGGTCTGCATGGGACCGACATGGGGACCAAAAACAAAAAAAAAATGCAAATGGCATTTTTGGAATCAGCGCGTCGATTGGGGTCAGCAAAGTGGTCATTTGCCCTTTCTTTCGATGATAATGAATTGCCAAAATTTGTGCCAAAAATCAAGGCCCTCGACACGCGGGCACAGCGCACGGTGCATCCCCCAAGATTACTCGCTTTGGCATCTTCAAACAGGTCTTCAAATGCGCTGCATACCCCCCCCCCCCCTGTCCAGCGAAAAAATAAAATCACCAAAAAATGCGGTCCGAACAAGACTGTTTGTTGGACACACCAATCAGTACCTAATTAACGCAGCACCTAAACCCGGTACCTCATAACGGTCCGAACAGAAGTGTTCGTTGGACGAGGCGTTTGTTGGACACGGGGGGGGGTGAGGGGGTTTCAAGGCTTCCTGTAGTAGTACTCAGTGTTCCGGCAACATGCCACAGGCAGCCATAGGCAGGGGGGAAAATTGCCCCAAGGGGGGGGAGGGGTCGTATGAACCCCTCCGACCCCTGGGGGGGAAGGGGGGGCTGGAAAGGGGGCTATTGTCACCACCGGTAGCCACGGATCCCAAGGTCCTGCATTCTGCACCCTACAGCCCCCCTGCTGCTACACCAGGGATTTTTTTAAGTCTGATGCTTGCCGCGGGTTCCAGGGTCCTGAATTCTGCACCCCCGATGCGGTTTTGAATTGATCATACATCCTTCTGCAGGTGGATGGTTTTCAGGGGTGTTCCCGGGCTAAACAACATAATAATTGGCGCTGTGCCCGTGCTGTGCGAAAACGCCCCCTTGCCCCCCCCCCCCCCCCAACCAGTTGCTGTGATGACCAGGGACGCCTGGTCTGACTTCACTGAGTCGATTTCATTCAGAGGTTCAACCAGGCATGGCATAGAGAATAAAGATGCACTTATGCCATGCTGTGGAGTGCAGTACCTCAATTTGTATTGCTGTACTGTCTGTCTGTCTGTCTGTACCTTCAATTTTCAACCCCATTCCAATCCTCACTCTTTAAGTAGGCCCCCCCCCCCCCAACGTTCCCCTGGACCCTGGGACCAGCGACCTTGACGCGGTGTGGGGGCCCAGTGCTCCTCGGGATACCGCCAACGGGCCAGAAAAGGGGGGCCCCTCGTAGGGCCGGAAGATTTTGCTCAAACACAGATGATTTGGCTCAGGAACTGGAAGAAGATTGGTGGGGACCCACCCCCTACCGGTTGGTTGTATTTGAATCCGGTCGAGTCAACACCAGTTCCCCACCCCCCTTGGTGATGTGTCGGGTCTATGGGGCGGTCATCAACGGGGAAGCAGGTGGGTGTCTCCTCCGGCTGGTGTTGACGGGCTACCTGCGTCGGTCAGGAGCGGACCAGACTCACAGGCTGTCGCCTGTGCTCTGTTACTCGGGCAAGCACAGGTGACAGCCTGTGAGAGGCCCTTCATCAAGTGCCCTTTGTGCAGAACTCACCTGGTGCAAAGTATACACTACACACCTCCGAGTTTCTTCAAATTCCTGTAGGGTCTGGGGATGGCTCATGCTGGGGCCACCACCCCAGAGAAAAGGCTCATGGGATGGGTTGGGTGCAAATCATTCCTCCTGGGGCTGGTGCCGGGGAACAGCAGAGCATGAGGTGACAGCATGTGAGAGGCCCCCCATCAAGGGCCCAGAGGACAGATCCAACAAAAGCAGAGCACACACGACATACCCATTCATTATGTCTGATTCCTGTGAGGTCCGGGGATGGCTCATGCTGGGGCCAGCACCCCTGTGAAAAGGGAAGGTCCAGTCCAATTGCGAAAAATTGCAGGAAAATTGTGGGAAATTGCAAAAAAAAAAAACTGCGAAAATTTGCGGGGAGACTGTGAAACAGTTGCGGTGCCGCCAAAACCTCCTGAAGCCTCAAGGAGCAGCACTTCTGCACAGGTGGCTTCAAATAAAAAATTAGGCAAAAATTGCGAAAAAATGCAGAAATTTCCGGGAAATTGCGAAGTTGCGGAAATTGCAAAAAAAAATTGCAAACCGCAATTTCCCCAGCCCCTGCACTGTGCACACCGTGCACAGTGCACACTATGTCGGTTTGCTGCACAAACTGTTCAGAGAGCTTAGAGGGGCTGGAAGTGCAACCACCCCACACTTCAATCCCCACCTCCACTCCATGCAGCGGAGGGCGCAGATCAATGACAGGGAGCCACTTACCATGGGGTCTCAGTCCCAGCCCCCCCCCCCCCCCCCTCCCAAACAAGAAAAGACCCTGGGTACCCAATCCCTGTAGAGCCGCTGCGCTCGCTTCCATGGTAAGGTGCTGCCAGGGTACGGTATGATGGAGGAACAGGCATATGTTCTATGGACGTATCTCAATGATGTGCGCATACAACCCCCCCCCCCCCCCTGCACTGGTGGTGTGTGCCGTGTGGGGCGTGTCGCACACGGTGCGGCCGGGCCCTCGTGTCCGCATGTCACAGGTCGCTGCCGAAAGCATCGGGTCGTGCCGCACGGTGTTCGCGTTCAACCTGCAGCAGCTGCAGGTCGAGCGCTACATCCGGTTCCTGGACGGCGCCGTCAACGTCTCCAAGGCCCTCGTGGCGGGGCTCAGCTACGGGTTCTCGCAGTTCGTCATCTTCGCCGCGTTCGCGCTGTCCTTCTGGTACGGCGGGACGCTGGTGCATGCCGGCGAGATCGACGGCGGGGCGATGCTCCGCTGCGCCATGAGCGTCCTGATGGGCGCGATGGGCGTGGGGGAGGTGTTCTCGATGGCCGGGGACACGGCGGAGGCCTCGGTGGCCGCGGAGCGCGTGCTGGCCATGATTGACCGCGCCCCCCCGATCGACAGCCAAGGGGACTCCGGCGTGGCCTTCAAGGAGATTGCGGGCAGCGGCTCGTTCAAGGACGTGGCCTTCAGCTACCCGTCGCGCCCGGACGTGAAGATCCTGAAGGGCCTCAACCTGGACTTCACCGGGGGGCAGCGGGTGGCGCTGTTGGGGTCGACGGGCTGCGGCAAGAGCACCATCATCTCTCTGCTGATGCGCTTCTACGACCCCCTCAGTGGCGAGGTGCGCCGAGGGTGGGGGCAGCGGCAGAGGGAGGATGCCCTGGCCACCTCTGCACTCCAGAACGATGGCTGTTCCTCTGTGCGACGAGGGTGATCGAACCGCGGAGCCGTGGTGCGGCCTTGTGGCAGGAAAGTGGAACGGGACCCGGAATGTCGTCAAATGCTCGCTTTTTTGCGTCCCATTGATGTGCGCGCGGCGTGCGGCGCGAGCGCAGTGTGGGGTCGATGTCACCACCACCGTGTTGCTCAGTGGCCGGTCGATGCTATATCGGGGGGGGGGGGTCTGAGGCCACAAAAATGGTTTGTACTTATAATCTCCCTCCATTTTCCGGCACCTTCAATGGATTTCACTTTTCTTCCCGAGGAAAATTGTTCTGATGCTGTTGGTGGGTGGGTCGCCCAGGAAGGCCAGAATCCCCCCCCCCCTCCCCAAGCATCACTCCGCAATCCCCTGGCCCCACGGCCTCTCTGCAGGTGCGCCCCGAGGGCAAGCCGCTCCCGGAGCTGAACCTGCGGCGGTGGCGCGAGCACTGCGGGTTCGTGCAGCAGGAGCCCGTCCTGTTCGACGACACGGTGGGCGCCAACATCCGGTACGGCAAGCCGGATGCCTCGGAGGCGGAGGTGCACGAGGCGGCCAAGCGCGCCAACATCCACGACACCATCCTCGGGCTGCCCCACGGGTACGACACCAACGTCGGGGCGCGGGGGTCGCAGCTCAGCGGGGGGCAGAAGCAGCGCCTGGCCATCGCGCGCTGCATCATCCGCAAGCCGCAGGTGCTGCTGCTGGACGAGGCGACGAGCGCGCTGGACAACGTGAGCGAGCGGGAGGTGCAGGCGGCGCTGGACGACATCATCGCGAAGGACAAGATGACGGTCCTGACCGTGGCCCACCGGCTGTCGACCATCCAGAACTGCGACCTCATCGTCGTGATGGACCAGGGGCAGGTGCTGGAGGCCGGGACCCACGAGCAGCTCTACGCTCTGAAGGGGGATTACCGCCGGCGCTACGACCAGTACTACGGGAAGGCCTGAGCCTGCCGGGCCGCCGGTGCGTCGGGGGTGGGGCATGTTCGAGGGCCCTACCCCTTTCTCGCCCAAACAGTCGATCCAACGGCTGTCTGTACCCCCGCTCTCAAGGCGTGGGACGTGGCACGTCTGCGAGGCCCGTGCAGACGGTTGCACTTTCCGGTGGTTGTGGTTGACTTTTCTGTGGGCGGTGCGCGTTTGTCTGTTTTGCTTCCGCTGCGATGTAGCGTTGTCATGTGTTTGAGGACCATCTCACGTGTGGGCCCATTGGCGGTGATCGCCGACACCTGCAGCAGCGTTTGCAGCGTTTGCAGGCCAAGCCCACGTCTGATGGCCCTCGTGGGTACTCAGCCGAGCCCTGTCTGCTGTCCACACTCAAGGCCCCCGGCACGTGACTCCACGCATGCGCATCCGCTGATGCAGGATGGCACAGCGTGCCGTGAGGGATTCGTGTTTTGATTTGCTGTGTTGTGCCGTTCTGGCACTGTCCTGTACCATCAGATGGCACCACCCGGGTACGCCCCAGTTCCGCAATTCCTGCCATCAACGACTACTGCGTGTCTCCCCATCAAGCTGTGCTGGAGGCAGAGGGGAAGTGCACAGTACCGTATGTTGGCAGTGATTGGTTTGTTGTTTTGATTGTTTTGACACGGTGTGACCATTTTGTCCTTCTCTACAGCGTCCCCTCGTTGCCGTATGCCTCTTGCCCTCTTTTTGGCTACGTCTACGATGCTTGCCTTCTCTGTGGCTCACTGACAGCGTGGGACTGCTGTGATACCCAACGGGCTCATAGTGCTGCGTGCTGCCGTACGCCCCGGTGAGCACCAGCAGACATCTATGGGAGCCGAGGCCTTGCTGCTTTCACTGTTTGTGCTTCATGGGCTCGCATTGCGAGCGCCATGGCCATTGGTACGTCTTGGTACGCAAACTGGAGCGAAAAGGATCAGGTGCAACGCGGCCCTCATGTTTGAGCCCTCATGCCATCGAGTAGCCTGATCACGGGCTTTCTGACTGGCTCAACAGTCGGACGCGGCCCATTTGCTGCCAGAATGCGACAAGACCCTCGCCCACCGGTGGTTCTGCAAGCACAATGGCTTCAGCACGGCCTCCCATCCCCGAAAACCTTCGGCCCTCGCATCGTATTTCGTTTTTTGTCCTTCGTTTCTGACACAAGCCTTGACATCAGATTCCCTCACTTCTGATTCGGCTGGATTTCACCGGACGCACTTGCTCTCGTGGAATTGGGCGAATACAAAATGCTCGGGGTTGCCATGCTTGCCTCTCTCCTTTCCTTGGCCTTTTCGACACTCTGTATTTTGCAACTGCCTGTGCCTCGGTGCAACCGGTGGCACTGGTGTAGTAGTGGTACGTGAGGCGGTATCATTGATTGTGGGTATCATGACCTCTGATTGACCATGACTACAGCCGCTTGAGTTCTGCTTTTGCATCAAAAGATGCTCGGATTCGGACACTTTTTCGTGATATTGCCACCATCGCATCGGCTCTCTTGGCACTGAGTAGTGAATGTTGGCATCGATTGTCTACTGCGCTTGGTATGGGGGCTCAGCAGCCCTTCAGACAGTCACATGCGCCACAATGTTCTTGGGTTTTGGACAATCGTATGGGCAATATTCGCGATAGGCACAGTGGGAAGTTTCCCGCTTGCACAGCTCATCACAAGAAGCATCTGCACGCAAGACCAATAGATCTGCCTGGAATCGACGTGGGCCAAGGCCACCTCGCCGGGCAACAGGAGCAAGGACTTTCCCCCACAGAAATATGTGTCCACAGCGGCGCAACCCGTCTGTCAATCCATCTTCCACCACTTGCGTGGGGGTATCTCATTGAGGCCCAACATGTTGGGATGCACTGTTGTGAACACGGTCAATGTCATGCTTCAGTGTATTGGTGCTTGTATTGGTGCTTGCACAGTGATGGGCGGTTTGGATATTGCACTTTTGTCTCCCACCATGCTTACAGAACTGGGGATTGGATTGTTCCAGTGCTTACTGCCAGGACGAGACCAAGTCATGTCAAGATAAGGGTGCATGAACGTTTTCGGTGGTTGGTTCATGCCATTGCATTTTCTGTTTGTTGGAAAGGTTTTGATTCTTGATTCGGGGGACGAAGATTTGATAAATTGAATAAATCAAAAACAACTCCGTGTTTCCTCTATAAATGCGATTGAAAAATTTTGTACAACAGATGTGGGATGTAATCCAGCCTGCGCGTGGATGCCTTTCTACGCCAGTTTATGTCTCTCCTGGACCCCTGGAGACATGAGCTTACCAGCATGGCAAATGACAGGCACAAATTTGATGTCATTGAATGAAGCTGTAGTGCATCATCCAACTTGACGGCAACCCATGTACATCATCAGTTTATCACAATACAAAGTTAAAAGTACAGAACAGCGCAAGAAAGCCAGGAAACGCCGTCCAGCAGAAGCAACTTGGACGGCAGGTTTGGTGATGGTAACAAGAGGAAGTCAACACATGTGCAGGCCGTCAGGCAGGTTGTCCAAATGTTTTTCTTGGCGCCACTGGCAACCCCCCGTCCAATTCGGCGGCCTGTCTCATGCTACTGCATGCAGCTTCGTTAAAAAGAAAAGAAAGGCAAGATAAATCAGGTGGAGTTCAGTGAGAAGTACGGGCTGGCAGGCAAATTTGCAAGATGCACCCCAAGGCTCATCCCGATTGGAGGGTCTGTAGGTCTGAGCAAAATATTGAATCTGGCCAGGGTACACCACACTGTGTTCACAGTGCATGCACTGTGTAGGCGGACAGGCCCAAAAAAGCAACACTACATATGCAAGATGTACCATGAAAGAGGTGAAGGTACACAACTACAGTGCCCCAGAACTGCAGAAAAGTGGCCAAGGCAGCGGTACAACCACCAAAATCTGCAAGAGGTAAAAAGTGTTCACCCAATCAATGCTTGATGCATTTCCATGCGCCAGCAATACAAAAGTTGATGATATCTCTGGTCATTGTCTCCCCTGCCATTCACATGTCAATGGACATCCCATCCGGAGGTAAGACTCATGGCCCATGCTATTGACGGGGTTGAAAGTTTGAATTGGTTGGGGTTCACAATGGTTGTGCCATGTTTGCGGCTTTATCATTGGCAGATGGCCCTCCTTCTGTGTTTTTTGGTTGTTCAGATTTAAGATCATGGCCATTTGTTCTTTCTCTGGTTGACGCCTCTCTGCAGTGGAGAGCAGCACATTTCCATCACGCCGGAAATACTGGGGCCGCTCTGTAATGGCACGTCATGAATATCCTTCAGGGGTGCCGTGGCTGCTCTTCGCACTGCTGTTTGCAGGTCTCCTCCTAATCCTTCTTGATCTGCTTTTTTGTCCCCCAAACACCCAAACACAACCTAAGGGCACCCTACAAAGTGTCCTCCCCTGGCCTCAGAGCCTGCTTTTGATGTCCACACCTCAGCAAAGCTCATACACTCCACACAAACATTTGTACAGACCCCTTTCAGAACCCAAACGCAACTGAAACAAGCCCTGTCCAGAAGCCATACACATGTGCATGGAGATGTCAAACAAAAAGTGTAGAAAACCCCCTGCAGACCCAAACACCCTCCAGCAACATTCCAAAGTGAAGAATTTCATTTGTGGATGGGGGATCCATCCACAACAACATCAGAGCAAGCTTGGTGATACACCTAGTACATACCCCTCAAAGCTTCCCATTTTGGTACCATTTCATGGCCTGGGGAGGGTTCAAAAAATTGGTCTCATGAAAGGGGTACTGTCCAAGGGAAAACCGGGGTGGGGAGGGTCGATGAGGTGAAAATGTATTGCTGCTTGTAACAACGACCAGTTGTCCAATAAAAAAATGGGTTTTTTCTTTGAACGACTGAAAGTGCCTCTGCCACAGTTTCGGCAGTCCCCTTTTGCAGCTCTCCCCTCCCTCGACTCCCAATCAAAAACGTCAGCATTGGCGCATAGCACAACCAGAGGCTCCAATCTTTTGAAGCGTTGGAGCTTCCGCATTTGAGGCTGTGATGCCCTGGTACAGTCCTGTGCCAAGGCCAATTTTTTTTGTGCCACCCATGGCTGCTGTTACAAATGCTGACACGTGTTTGAATATGGCCACTGAATTTTCAAACTTTGCATCTTGCCAACGCACCATATTTGGATCTCAGCGTTGTGTCTATGGACTCAATACAAAATGGGGCTTCCAGGCAGGGCTCACACATGCAGTATAAGCATGGAGTCGTGCTAAAGGGGGAGCAAGAAGGAAGGAGGAAAGGGAGAAGAGATGCAGGCATTGTGGAGCCCAGTATCAACGTGGCTATGTGGATTGTTTTTGTAGCCAACGTTGGTTGAGGGGAAACTGCCTGAATGGCAAGGCATTTACCATGTGTCCTGTAGTTGCTGAACAACGCTGGGGTGCATAGGGGTGAAATAACCATGTGCCATGACCATTTGCCGAGACTGCATTCAATGTTCGACGCAATAAGTAAAACAATCCTCAGCAATGGTAGCCACAAGTCCAACAGTCTGTGCATTGGAATGGTGAAGGTCATGCAGTTACACAGATGACATGGATATGGGCATCCACAGATGCTTGCATGTGCAGCATGCATTCCCTTGGATCCCAGAGTTAAATGTGGAAACTGGTGCCCAGCGAGAAAGCAATGAACACCAAATGCTAGAAGAACGGTTTGTTGTTAAGCAGCAGGTAAGCTGCCAGCATGGTGGGGGTGGTGAGGAACGTAGTCACAAGCATCCACGTTGTTCTTCATTTCCTAACTCCAACTCAGGGCTGCTGACCATACCTGGGATTCAGCAATCTCATCACTGCACCAAACAACCCATTGGTATGCACAAATACAACAATGCATCATCCACCTTGTTTTCCCTTGTGGGAGGTCGAAGAATGCATGCCCTGCTCAAACTTCTCTGTCCTTCGTTGATCAATTCTTGTGGTGTGTCCACAAGGAGACACGTCCCTTTGCCCTGAGACAAGGCCTGCACACATCGTGGTATCTTTGAAAAAAAGGATGGCTGTCAAAAGCTCTGGTACGTGCCACTTATATGTTCACACATCAGCGATGCATGTAGACAAGTTGCATGTACATGTGTGCTGAAGCGGTGCATGTGTGTTGGCACGTGTGTTGGCACGGCATCTGGGCATCGGCGGGCAGTGGCATGCAGGACTGTGTCGGGTTTCAGGTTGTTTTGCCGCCTGTGAGGCAGGAGGAGGCGTGGGCTGGGCTGCATCGTGGTGTGAGAGGGAGACAAGAGTGGGTGTCATTGGTGGCCTGCTTATCCCCCCTGCCCCCCTGCTCCACTTCTGCAGGGACGGCTGGCAAAGGCCTGTATCGCCCGGTGGGGCTCGGTGCAACGGCAAATTTGGGAATCCCGGACTCTTCGTTCACTGCCTCGGGCCAGTCCGATGACCAGACGGGGCCTGAGCAGGCCCGACTGTACAGTGCCTCCTACGGCGGGGGCTGGGTGGGTATGCTTTGTGACAGCATCCGCCATTTTACTTTGGCCCGGAGGGGGGTCCCATCCCAAAAATCTCATTGAGGGGGAGGTCTCTCATTAGGGCGGCCGGGGGGGGGGGGCTCGGTATGGGACGAGAGGAGGGGCTGGGCGACCTGAAGATTGCTCTGCGGGGGGGGGGGGGGGTGACATATGGACGCCCACCGAAGGAAGGGGGGGGGGTTGGAGAAATGGGGTTCCGTGTCGGGCCCTTTGTTTTGTGTAAGAATGGATGATGGCGCCGAAGGCGCAGGAACACAAATTTTGGCCCGAAAAAGTTTTTTCCACCAATAATCCCCCCCCCCCCCCCCCCACATCTGAGTAGTCAAAATGATCAGCGCGACGTGGGTATCATTTTGAGCCATAGATGTTGGGTTGACCCCCCCCCCCCCCGGACCGGCAGGTCGGGCCACCCCCCTTCCGTCACCGCGGCCAAGGAGGGGGGGCGGCGGGTTGGGAAAATGGGCCTCCGTGCCCCCCCCCCCCCCCCTGCAGAGCAATTTTCGTCCCGCCCTGTAGATGTTTTGAGGCACAGCAACGGCTGAATTGGGTTTGGATGGCTGTGGTGGTTGTACAGCCAGCAGTCTTTGCTTCTGCCGTGAATTCTGAAACGTCCCGAAAATGACACAGGCCATTTGCTGCATGCGACTTTGTTGGACAGGTATTCGGAGGATGAAATGTCCCAGCTGAGCCCGGAGGTGAGTGATGCTGAGGGTCAGCGCAGGTGGAACATCCGTTCACAGATGTCTCGGAAGTAACAACATTATCATAGAGCAATGGCGTTGGTTGGATAATTTTTTCGGGTGTCCACCGAAGCCGCCCCATCTCAAAACAGCTCATCAAGGGGGGGGGAGTCCTCTCATGGGGGGGGGGGTTTACCATGAGATTGGACCCCCCCCCCCCGGGGCCAAATGAAAGCGGTGGATGGCCCATCCAGGGCTGTGGGCAGGGAACTATGAGAATGGCCGTACACCACAGGACGAGGGGCGGTTACCCCCCCCCCCCCCCTGGACCTCCCACCCCCACCCCAGACCAAAATGACCATCGTGGGACAAAAGGGATTTACCATCCCACTCTCCTCCTCTCCCTCTAACACATCCTGGGGAACGGGGGTGGGGGTGCCATGGCACATGGGGCTTGGCGCCTTCCTGTCCCGATACAAGGGGGGGGGGCGGGTTGCGGGCGGAGATAGTTCGTGGGAAATTTCGTCTTTAAGGAAGGCGGCAACCCCCCCCCCCTCCCCTGGCGAGGTTTAGGGGTGTGGGCAGGGCAGTAGAGATGCCAATGGCACTGCATCCTGCGGGTGGCCCCACATGTTGCAGCCGTTGTGCACCATTGTGTACCCTGGTCCTCACATACACCACATTGTTCAGGTCCTGTCTTTCTGACTCTGAGCGGAGCATGGGCTTGGGCGTTAGTGTGTGTGTGAGGCAGTTGGAGCAGTTGGGATTTCCAAGGTTGGCAACCCCCCCTCCCCCCCGTAGCAGAAGGTTCAAAGGCGAGAGGCCGATAGGCGCTGCCACAGGCTAACAGAGCCAACCACCAAGGCCTTGTGCCAACCCCACCCCACCCCCCCGGCCCGTCCCTGTATGCCGCACCCCCCGCCCACTGATTGAGGTTCAACCAGGTTTGGCATAGAGAATAAAGATCCATTTGTGCCTTATGGTGGAGTGCATTGCCCGTGGTTCGCATTTGTCTGTTTTTCAATTAGGTCTCACTCCCCCCCCCCCCCCCCGCCCCCTGTGTACCTGTACTCTGCCTGTAGTGGCTGGATAGTGCTTTGCGCTCGGGCGTGTAGCAGGCCTGTGCGGATGATTGTGCGCCAGTGGCTGCGTCCAGGTGCCGGTGCCTGTGGTGTATGTGGAGACGTGTGTGTTTGTGCCCATGGAGGTCGTTGTACACAGTCCTACCCACCTGCTGAGTGGCGATGGCAGTGAACGACGAATGGTACGGTTGTCGGTCATGATGGGACTTCGTCATGTCCTGAAAGAAGGTTGCGGGAAGTTTTATCGGCGGATGGGCAGGCAGCAAGCAGGCGTGCAACTGCAAAATCAAAACTCATGGTTCGGCTTCTACCCAAACGTTGGTGGATGTCGTATGCAGTGCACAGGATGTGGCGCACAGACCCAACCACTGCAGTGCTAAGTGTGCTGTGGTTGGGAGTGCGGCGTGCCGTGTGAGTTGGGTTGAGTGAATTGTGCGTGTGTGGGGCGGGAATGCATTGGAAGGGGGGAGGTACCCCCCCCCCTCCAGGGCCCCCAGCCTATCCCCAGCTACTGTGCCACCCACGCCAAGTGCCCGTTTGAGTGGCATTTGTGACCGACAGTAACTGCCCCCAACCGCTTTGGCAACCTCCTCCAACCTGTGTAATCGCCTCCGCGGCGACCCCTGAGGTCCCTTCCCTTCTAATGCATCCCTGCCACGGGGGGGGGGGGGGGTTGGCACAAGGCCTCGGTATCTGATTGTTTGCCTTTGGCGGCGCCTTATGGGTGGGGGGGGGCATGAAGGCTGAGTTAGTGTGCCAATTGGTACTTCCAGGTGAACGCACTGGTTTCGAAACAGACTGTTTCCGTTACTTGCTGGGGAGAGGTCATTTTACGCGGCAAGAATGGGACAATTGTCCCTCTGCCCTTCTGCCCCTTGGCGCCCCTCCCACGCTGGCGCCGGCGATGCTGCACACAAAGTCTTTCCCAAGACCGTAAAGTTCCGGGGGGCCCGCATCTGATCTGGGAAATGTAACACGGGGCCAGGGGGTTCCGGAACCCCAAGTGCTACTCACCAGCGGTGCCCCCAGCATCATGTGCTTCAACTGCCCTCCCCGACGGCCATATGGCGTGTCGCGTAGCCCCAAGGCATATGAGGCCGAATTGGTGGGTATCCTCCTGGGCTCCCATTTTCAGGGGACGGGGGAAATTGTGTTTGGACTGCCAGGGCGCCATCGCCTCTGTTCAGCGGGGCCTTTCCAGGCGTTTTGCCGTTCGTTTTGTTTTTGTTTGTGCAGTGTGCCAACGGGTGTGGGAAGGGGAAGGGAGGCGGAGCCAGGCGGGGGAGGGGGTGGAGGAGGGTTTCTTTGTGCGAGTGGGTGCCTGTCCTATGATCTCTGGTTGCCCACACCAATGCTCCCCCCCCCCCCCCCGGCGCCCAACGAACGCCTTGTCCAACAACACTTACATTTGGACCGTAAGTTTTGGGGACCTCATTAATTTGGTACTGGGTTTAGGTACCGAATTGATTAGGTACCGAATGGCGTGTTCAACGAATCCTCCTGTTCGGACGTATTTTTTGAGAATTTTATTGTTCGCTGGACACGGGGGGAGTTACGGTGGGTGGCTGTTTCTGCGGTCACATCTGCTGAGGCTCCTACTCTGCCCCAGGGGCCCTGCAGCGCATGGTATCTGATCGTCTCCACCACTCGAAATGCATGGCGCTTGGCGTCACTATCGAGAGTGCAGTTCTCCGTTCGGTGGAGGTGGACTGCGGCGAGTAGGCCCTCCTGTTTGCAGTCGCTGTCCAGCGATAGAGACACACTCTTGAGAGTGCGTCGGGTGGGTTTAGGACGCGAAGCTTCTTTTCGGGGAATTGCTTTCCACTCTTTTTCTTCGTCAACGACCGCCCAATCCTGGGCGCTGGGGGTCCTGCATGGCATGGCACTCCGCATGCTCTCAGCTGCCGACAGCAACCTGGACAACACCGACCAGTGGCTGCAGATCGATCTTCTGAACCCACAGTTGGTGGTCAAGATCGAAACCCAAGGTACGCCCCACCAGCACGACGTTCTGGTCCAGGGGTTTGAGGTCTGAGGCACGTTGGACGGGGCTGCAGGATGAGGCTGTGGCGCGACGCGTGAGTGCAAGCGAGAGCTGGCTCTCAGCGTCCCTTTTCGAAGAACGCAGAATCCTTGTCGTCCAGCGTCTGCCTGTCAAAGACACTGTCGGTGTACACAGCCGTCGTGTAGCACTCCATCATGTTCCATCCGTCCGCCCTCTTCCTCCTCCTCGATCAATTCACAGGTCGTTCCCGTGCTCAGCACTGGACAACGCACTACAAACTGCTGTACAGCAACGTCACCACAAACTGGACGGTGTACCAGACCGGAGGTATCCCCTTCGGCCTTGTCTGTCCGCATGTGAAGGCCTGTGGGTCCTGACGACAGTTGCTGTCGCCTATGCGCCGTGCACCCGCTTCAATTATGGGGGGCACTGGGGTGGGGCCAAGGGGGGAACGTTAGCGCGCCGGGCGCGCGCCGGGCATCTTTTTTGACCCGTGCCCTACCGGTGGACTGTTGCCGTTGATATGTTGGGCAACATTATATGGATTTGCCCCTTGGCCCCCGGGACATCAGCAGATGTTTTGATTTGGGATGGGTATGGACCTTCTCGTACCCGAGGTGATTTCTTTGATTTGGAAGTTGGGGGCCATGATGGTGCTTATAAGGGCCGGATTCATGTCATTGTGCCATTCATTGGAAGAAAGAATGGCACTTTGACATCCCGCCAACAATGTTACAATGACGTGCACGGGTGGTATAGGGCACGCATTGAGCAGCTGTTTGCTCGGTTGTGGCACGCAAGATGAGGCAGAGGATGAGGCAGAAGTGTGTGTGTTGTGTTGCCAGATCGCTCCACCGTTGCAGTTGGTGATGAGTGTAAGGAGCACTGTTGTACTGAATGTATTGACACCCACACTTGTGGGACCAATGTTATGATGCAGCTCTACTGTTCGCGATACCTCAATAACGCCTATCGCTTCTACTGGAGATCGATGCGGTTGTGCTATGCTAACCCCCCATTCTCCCAACTTGCTAAGGTGTTGACCAAGATCGCCCTTAAAGGAGCGAGAGTGGTACTGTGTACCCCAATTTGCAACTTTCTTGAGCTGGGGCAGTTTGGGTCACCTAATTCTAAGGGCGTTTCCAAGGGGTGTGCTTGGGGGCTCTTCGGGGAGAACATAGTCTAAAAGTAGCGCGCCGGGCGCGCGCCGGGCAAACATTCCCCCAAGGGCCCCTTTACTGGCCCCCCTTCCCCCTTCCCCCGTCCAAAAACCGCGAATCCCGACCGAGACTGCCCCCGTCAACGGGACCCCAAACTTCAGAAGAAGTGAAGATGGTACTTTGCACGCAATGCGACGGGGCGTCCAGAGACGTAATCATGGGCCTTGTATGTGGTGGATGGCTGATCAATGGCTGGTCCCAGAGCCGGGCCCCCGCCCCCACTCTTTGGGGGGCTGTAGCCCCCCCGAAACTTGTTTCAGGTGATGCGCATTTGCTCTGCGGTCGTTTTGAGCCACTCGGATGCCGGTTTTGAGCCGCAGTGTCTCAAAAAAGACTTTTTGTTGCGCCTGTTGCTGTAATGCGTTCCTCACCCTGGACTGTAAGAAGGGTTGTAAACCCTCCACTGGGAGACCCAGCCCCCCCCCTGCCCCTGCTCACTGGGGGAGTGAGCGTCCAACTGCCCCGTGGGCGTAGGCAAACACGTGTGGCGTGTGGTGTGCAGTGTGTACCTTGCAGAGGTAGACAATGCAGAGTGTCACGAGGGTCATCGCTGAGTGGCAGTAGAAAGAGGAACAGGCCGCACGTTTGGACAATGTGACGAGGGTGCGGCTTGTTGGTGCGGGCGGACGGGGCAGCGTCCGGGTGATGATTGGCCTTTGTCACGGCGTCAGGCGCAGTCAGGTGATCGTGCAGCGGACCGCAGCCCCTTCTCTCCCCCCAACGGCCCAACCCCGTCGGCCCCTGTGCAGGTGCAGATCGCATTTTTGAGGGGAACACGGACCGGTACAAAGTGAGGGAGACGGTCCTGGACCCCCCGTTCCACGCGCGGTACGTCCGCTTCAATCCCTGGGGCTGGTACCGCAAGGCGGCCCTGCGGGTGGAGCTGTTCGTCTGCAGAGGTGTGTGTGTGTGGGGCAGGGCAGGGCAGGGCTGATCCGACCCCATCGACAGCTGGCGTTGCTGGGCAAGCTGCAGGCCTGGGCTGAGCTGGGCTGGGCTGGGCTGGGCTGGTCAGTGCCAAGTGGGCAGGGCAGGGCAGGGCTCATCTGACCCTAATGACAGCTGGCACTGCTGGGCAAGGCAGTGCAGCATGTCCCGTCTCCACAGCTGACGCTGAGGCGGGCTGCAGCCGAACATCTCCTTCTTCATGCACCTGCAGAAAGGCGCCTATTGGCGTCGGACATGCTCTGTTTGTCTTGTCTGATGACCAACTGACGAGGATTTTTCACCCAGCCAACAACGCTTTGTGCTGTGCATTGCAAATTGTGTGTGTGGGTGCGGGCCCCTGGACCGCCACCGAGCCCTGTGGCCTGTGGAGAGGTGATGCAGGGGGAGGGTCGCTACACACAGGATCCTACACACAGGATCCTACACACAGGATCCCAACCACCAATGCGAGTGCTGTCATTGCTGCCTGGAACGCCTAGTGCCATTTGTGGGAAGAGCCACGAAAGCAGTGCAGCCCAGGCTGCCTTTCCTGAGAACAACCCCGCGTTTGCATGCGATTTGAATTTGTTTGTTTGAAGGAACACAAGATGGGTTGTACAGCATATGTTTTTTTTTTGAGGTTTCCGTGGTGCAAGTCTTAGAATGGCTGTACACTGTAAGAGGAAGGGGGTCCCCCCCCTGCCCCCACACCAAAGTGACCATCGTGGGAAAAAACGAAATTTCCAATAGAGAAAATCTGGCTGGGCCATTTTTGGTGCACAAACTTGTGCCCCCGCCCCCGCCCTCCCCCCACTTCTAGTTACTTTTCTGGCGCTGGGGCAAGGGGTCCCGGGAGAGAAGGTGAGATGGGTGCTCAAGGGTGACGCACAAGTGCCCCTACCACCGCCCACGATCACCCTCGGCCCTCCACCGCCGCTGCAGTGCTAAACCGGCCCTTGAACAGTGTCTCTCCACCTTCATGGTGCGCGCCCTGCATGCCTGCAAGGATCCTTGATGGCGTAGTGATATCCGGGGCCCCCGTTGTAGGACGATCCTCTTGGCGGACATGGCCATCCCCCAAAATGCATTTCCGGTCCAGAGCCCTGGCAGCCCCACCCGGCCTTACTGGGTCACACGTCAGATGCGGGTACTGAGCTGCACTTGCAGTGTCAGCGCAAACGAGCCCCCATTCATCCTCAAATTACAAGGTCGTCCTTCAAACCGTGATCTGCATAATCCCCAATGCCAAGCCCCCCCCCCCCCCTCCCTGTGCACACAGAACGGCGAATTACAATCGAACTGAGTATGTCTGGCACTCGTCTGGCATGAGGTCAGGAGCATCCTGGTTACTCCAGAACCTGATGTCATGCCCCCCCCCCCCCTACCCTTCCCCCCTTCACCTGTGGACAACCAACCCACCTGTGCACCAAGCTGGTGAATGATGGGGGCCGGGCCGGAGGCCAAACGCAATTTACGCTGTAAATCATGTCAACTCTTGTAAATTGCGCGGAAATGGAGTAAATTCCTGAAGATTTTTTTAACATCCGTTGTAAATTGGGGGATTCAAGTGCTTTGCATGCTGTTAGATGTAGATGTAGATATCCAGGATATCTAAAATTGTGCGTATTCTTCCTCGTAAATTGAGGGGAATTTATGCCGTTTTGGGGGAAATTTACCCCAATTTACGGAATGTGGGGGCCGGGGGCCAAAAACCATGTAAACCCCTGTAAATAACCGGATGTGCACGAGTGGAGGACTCCCTCCTCAAAAGGCAGACACGTGCGTACGCGCGGAAGTGCCAACCGGCATACTCCCTCGGCCTTCATGGCACCCCCCTTCCCATCAGCCTCTCGCCTATCGCCGAGAGCTCTTGGGACGTGGCCGTGTTAAACATGGTGAGTCTACCAACGTTTTCACCTCGCCCGTCCCTTTCCATCGGCCCATCCCAGCCCTTTGTGTGCCCACGTTTTGTGCACCCAAATCAGGTCCGAGTTGCTTGAATCCCGCGCTGCCCAGTGGAGACATTGTCCCTGTGGGTATTGGCATGCGGTCCTCATTAGGGATTGCAGATCACCGCATGACGTGCTCAGGTGTGCCTTCAGGGACTGGGTGAGCAGGTGGAGGAATATTGGACGTCCAACCCATTGTAAAATCATTATTTTGCCCGATCAAACAATCCCCCAATGGATTTTTTGATTTTGAGACCTCTATCCCCCTGAAACTGGATAACATTTTATGGGGGGGGGGGGTCAAAAGTTTGTGCTTAGAAGGATTTGAACCAAGGTCGAGTAAAAAAAAACCGGCCGGCGAGCGCCGGCGTCGAGCGGCCCAGATTCGAATCAGCGGCCAATCGATCGCGATGGGAGTGTTCTGCCATTCCACCACGGACTGTTCCTCCGGACAGCTGGTCCCCCTTATTTTGTGGCTGTGCCCCCCCCCCCCCCCCCGCCCAACTGAAAAAAGCTTCACTGTGTGTTTCTGCCTGCCTGTCTGCCTGCCTGCTTGCCCAACTGACTGACTGACTGACTGACTGACCGACTGCTTGCCTGGTGACTGACTGATTGGCTGACTTTCAGCCTCTCTTTGAGGTGCCTTGCCGAAGGCAATAGAATTTTCTGCACTCAACCAAGAGGAAAATTTTTTTTATCACATCCCAATCGACCCAAAGTTTTGTTTTTTTGTGTGTGCAGTTTGCAATTTGAAAAAATTTTCGGTCCCTGGTATTTTTTCCATCCACAAGCAGGGTAGCCCAGAGATGGCCAATACCTCAGTGGTATGTGTGTTGTTGCAGTCATACTTCAAAGCAAGAGCTTCGAACCCCCCGGCAGACATTTCTATGACCTACCTCAGACGGTTTCTGTCCACAAACAAAGCTTAGCACAACAGTAGGAAGACAAATTCTGAGATGTTGTGGGTTCTGGTAGCAGTCAATACACCATCAGCCACAGCAGCAGCAGCAGCAGCAGCAGCGTTCCATCCTGTGTTGCATGCCTGGAAAGGACCGTGGCCGGGGAGGGGGGATGTGCATCCCAAAGTGGGGGCATGTGCCCATCAACACACATACCCACTCCACCCCCCCTTCTGGGGCCTCCTGCCACCACAACCCTGTTGGGGTCTGCATTTCAACAGGCGGCCCCCCACGCTGTTGGCCCAAGAACGACATGGAGGAGAACAGCAGTGGCCTGGCGACAGGATTAACCCAAGCCAACAGATGTGACGGGCTGTTCAGAGTCCATAATTAGTGGTGTGCAGGGGTAATGACCTGTGATCACCTGCACCAGATGCCACTCCCCCTTCAGCCGTGATTCAAGGGAAGGTAGCAAACAACGACACACGCGTGGCCTCGGTTCTCTCGCAGCGCTGCAGTGCCTCACCCGTGATCGTTGTCCATTGCAGCCAACGCTAACAGCGAAATGTCTGGAAAGGCAGCGCCGCACTTACGGGTGACGCTTGGTGATCCAGAACCCTCTGGCTCTCTGTTACACTTCCCACACCAGATGTAGTGGAGAGCTCTGAACTGCACCGTCATGGGAACCACTGAATATGAAGCCGGCGCCTGCCGGGGAATGGACCCCATGGGGGCAGTATACTGTGCCCTGGTGAGTAGTGGAATAAACGTCTCTACAAAACTGCATTTTCATGAAGGCTGGCATTTTACCCTTTGGCGTTGTGAGTGCAGTGCCTGATGGCGATGTGCTCAGGCTGAGTGTCGCTTGAGCTTGGGTGCCGAGCGCAGGGGGCTTTCCACCCACCCAGAGCTGCTGATAGGCACCAATTACATTACATTCCCCACATGAGTGATGGACAGCGCCCTCCAAAGTTCGCTTCAAGAATGACGGAATGTCAAGCTTGTTGGCGTAGTAGTAGGGCAGTGCATGCCATAGCCCACATGTGTCTACTCACCTCTATTGGTCCATGCACTCTCAAGGGGTACTGTTGCATGCCCAGGCACATATGCTCTCCGATTGAAACAACAAGGGATGAATGCAAGAAGTGGACCATTCCATTGCACCATATCTCTTTCTGAAATTTCCTTGATTCATGGTTGAGTGCATCAATTTTCCACATCACCATTATAGTACATAACCACTGAGGCCTCCTGCAATAGTGGCTTCGTTGTTTGGTGCTTCTTGGTGTCAATATCACCAATCAAGCCAAAAGATCAGTCAATGGAGGCCGATATCACCGGAAGCCAAATGTTTGGAGGCATGGATCCATTGTGGTCAAATGCAAGGAGTTTGATGGATGCACTAAAGACAGTGTCAAGACATGGAGTTCATATGACCTAATTTTGGCAAATGACATTGCTACATCAACTATTTGCATCTAACTGTTGGTGTGGTCAAGATGGTTTGGGGAATACCCGCAAAAAAGCCTGAACCGAACCATTAAATACTTGTTGCTCCACCTTTGCCCCATCCAACAGAGGCTTCAAACCCAGCGGCTTCAAATCCACCTACTTTACCTTGGTTGTGTTTGCATTGGATGTGGATGTCTACTAAAAAGCGTCTCATGTCTGAAGTGGTTGAAATGTAGGCTGTAGCGTTGACAATACCCTTTTTGAGGGTGTTGCTTTCTTCACCAATTTGGAGTTTGATAGTTTTGCTTCTTAATTTCCTTTGATGTGACCAGCAGTGTAAGAAATTTGCCACTTTACTGAACAATCACACCATTTGCACTCACCTGTAGGATCCATATCATTGGCAAATTGTGCCACGTATTTTGCCACAAATGACTTGCCTTCACAGTTCCACTTGCATTTGGTACCCCTCTCTGTGGTTTGTTCCACTCCCGAGGACATTTTCATTGTTAGAACCACATATGTTATTCATGTTATTAATAATTGATACAGTAAAATACATCCATGATTTTGTCCAATTTTTATTCCTTTTTCATGGTTTCATACAATGGCCACTTTTCATTCTTTATGATTCTTTGCAACTTTAGTGCCAAAAAAAAGGGGGACCTCTACTTGGGCTCACCGGATGCTGAGAAATGCCTGCATCACCACACATTTGCTCATGCACAACCATATGAAAGATTAGTGTACACATTCATGCACACCAGGCGCATTACCGCATGCTTGCTCACAAGGTGCCTACCGGACACTAGCACACACCTACATTGGCACACATGCTTGCAGGAGCTGCTTTTGGTGCACTGCACGTGCACTGGAGGCAAGCACTGCACTGCAGCTGCAGGGGAAGAAAAATCTGCCATGTCATGCTTGTCCCAACCATGCTAAACATTGAACAAAGGGATGCTTGGCATGTCCTCAAATGACCCCGTTGTTCTTGGAAGCGCACCGTTGGATGCTGCTTTTGTTTGCGGCTGCGGAATTGGGATGACACCGCATTGCCAGCTCGGAAAAACATCGTCTGACAAGACCACGTCACAGTCCTTGAATTCACCCAAAGGAGGCCCACTATCCTTCAAGACACAAGTGTCGCCACAAACCCATGCGCTAGGCCACCAAACCCAATGATATTGCCCAGGTTGATCCATTAGCAACAATAACTTGTAAACCCCGTCAGCTACTTCTACTGGAAATGAATGTCACTAGCAGTCCCATGCGCTTCATTGTGCTTCATGTGGCTCCCTCAGGCACTACCATGACTATGCTCATCGCATGTGGCCCCAAATGTGCTTATAAAAAGTAAAACAACCAAATACAAAAATCAGCATTGACCACTAGTGGTTCCAAGCACTAAAAAGGATCCACACGACCAATATAGGCAGGTTTCTCTTCCGCCGCGCTACAGTGCGTGCTTCAGGGCATGCTGTAGGGTTGTAGGTCCCAAAGGGAAGCATCCTCTCAGGTGTCCATGCATACCTACATTGGCATGAAGTCTCCAAACACTAGTGCATGGGTGCATTGGCACACACCTCAGCTCTTGCTCCTCCTCAGAGGCTAGGGGTGCAAGCTAGTGTAACCACACACTTGACTGCAAACCAGAAATGCTGCATGCAAATGCTTGGGTGGCGTGAATCGACAGCAATTGACTGAATTAAACAGGTAAGTGATTAATGGGAACGAGGCTATTGGTGGCGGGTGCACACCTGTGACCCCTCCCTGGTACCCTGCAGCCATACATGCATAAAACTTCAAGTGGAATGCAATCCCCAACTACAACAATGTCTTTTCATAGCAATTCTGCGTGTCGCGCCTGTTGCTGCTGTGCTGCCGGTGCTGTTGGGTGTATTGCAGGCCATTTGGATCCCCAGCCCACAGGGTCGGAGGCTGAGGCACAAAAAGCGATGGATGAAGGGGAGTGTCCCATTGAACTGAAGCGGGAGTTGGAGGCTCAGAGACAGCGGATGGCAGCCGAAGCAGCCGAAGCTGAAGCCAAAGCTGCTGCTGCCTCAAATGTATGTGGGGTTGCACGCAGGTCCATGCAACACCCAAGTTACTTTGGCTGGGGGCAATTTGGGATGTCAGAACCAGGGCCAGGCAGTCGGGGATGCACAGAGAAGGGCTCAGAAGTTCCACTGCAGCTACCATGCTGGGAACGTACCCAAGGGTAGTACTGCCCATTTTCAGTATTTCTCCAAGTGAGTGGCCCCCTCTCTGTTTGTTCACGGGAAATCCAATTCCCGGTCACTGGGCACGTCCTGGGTTCACTGGGGGATGTTAAGTGAGGCAGGGCTTCCGGCGTGCATAAATCGCACAAGGGGCACAATGGGTACAAGGGAGGCGGTGGCATTCATGTGGCTTCACACACCCCTACTTGGGGGTGGTTGCAGCACAGGTGTGTGGCCACAGCGCACGCCCAGGGCGATGCCCTGTCTGCACCCCCCCCCCCCCTCCCCAGTGGGAAAACAGGCACGCACACCCAGAAGTACCAACCGGCATACTCAGCCTTTGCCCCTCGCCTTCCCCAAATGGCCAGCACCCGGTGAGTCCAATGGTAGACACGGGTGGCGTCCACAGTCCCCACCATGGGACACCCAGGCACCACAGGGTGCAGGGTGTAGCAGGCATGTGCATTATGAGGGTGTGGCTCCCCCGGCGGTCCCTTAGGCCACTGCGAGAGCAATTGGGGCCAGGGTATGAGGACAGGGCCACACAACCCCCGCCGCACAATGTCACAGGAGTAGGATGACCCCTGTTTCTCCAGGTTTGCCTTCTTGCTCCGGAGCCTTGGGCCTGCCATGCAGCCATGGGTAAAGGTGGTCAACTTATTAGAGCAGCTGGTTGTTTAGCTCAAATTGTGGCAAAAGAAGGTAATTTTGTTACTGTTGGAAACTCTCCCTCACGGTGCTTGCCTTGTGCTTGCTGTCTTTGGGTGCATCCTGAGCTATGGTAGTCATAGGATTTGATGTAGCGTGGATCTCCCCCTCAGTGCTTGCTTTGTGCTTGCTCTTTGGGTGCACCCCGAAGTATGAGGCGCAGGACTTGCTGTTGCAGGGCTCTCCCCCTCAGTGCTTGCTCTGTGTTTGCTGTCACTGCGTGCACCCTGACCTGTGAGTCACAGGACTCGCTATAGCATGGCTCTCCCCCTGGTTGAAGTGGGGTAACTCAGTCGGTTGGCCCTGGCTGGACTGTTCGGCACAAGGAGTCAAGATTTTTGATGGCGGCTAGCCTCCCCCCCCCCCCCAAGACTCCCTCCCCCCTTGGGGGCCTTCAGCCCACTTCTACTGTGGGGGGGGGTCGCGCAAAAAATCGAGGAGACGCCCCCCCCCCCCCATGGTGGCCCCCTGAGACGGCAGGGCATAAGTAGCCACTTTTGATTTAGTAACTGTGTTGAGCACTAGGACCCATAGATGGTAGGGATGATGTAGCCATTCCGCCTGCATTTGGGGCCACGAGCGGGTGGGGGTTAAGGAGCTATTTCTGAGTTTGTGCCTGTGCTAAGCACTAGGGACCCCGGGACGGCAAGGATGATGCAGCCATTTTGCCCACATGCGGGCCCCCGAGATGGCAGGGCAAGTCGGGCTTTCACTTGCGGGGGCGGAGGTCAATAGAGCCCCCAAAAACTGGGGGGGTGAGGGCTCAATTGACAGACACCATTATCACCAATGAAAAGAAGCTTAGGATCCACTTTTGGCAGGGGTTATGCACTTCTTGTTTTGTCCCCTTGTTGGGGACCCCCCGACAGTAGGGGTTACGTAGCCATTCTGCCGACTTGTAGGCCACTTCTGATTTTGTCCCCCGCTTTGAGGCGTTGGGGACCCCCCAGACGGCAGGGTTTATACAGCCAATCTCCCCTCTTGTGCGTCTTCACATTTGTTCAACCTTCCGGTGCTATTGAGGATAACCAGTTCACGTGTTGTTGATTTGTGTTCAGGATTCGCCAAGCAACGCCAGTATGTGTTTGTTGCCTCCTCCTTCCTGCTGCTCCATGTGCAAAAATCGGCTGTGGTTGGGTGGGGGCGAGAAGTGCATTGCGTGCATCTTTGGGCCAAGTTTGTATGCAAGGGCCAGGTAAAAAATAAAGCTGATAAATCGACAGGCCGGCGTGGCCGTCGCCGTTCGCGACTCGAACCGTCGACTGGTCGGTTGTTTGACGAGTGTTCTGCCACTCGACCATTGCCTGCAGACCTGTGGTTTCCCACTGTCTATCATTGTAGACTGCCACTGAAAAAAGCCAAATTGTGTGTTTTTGCCTGCTTGCCTGACTGACTGACTGATTTGCTGACTGTCAGCCTCTCTTCGAGGTGTCTTGCCGAAGGCAATAGAATTTTCCTTTCTTTGCTGCTCGATTGTTTCCCGTTTCCTTCGCTTTCTAAACACTGACCTTCAAAGTCTTGATCTGACCTTCGTGCTTTTGCGTTGTGGTGTATGTTTGTAGTGTTTTGTCTTTTCTTAACATTCCCCTCCCTCCCCTCAAAATGACAACATGACAAATGACTGCACTAGTGATAGGCGTTTTACCAGTCTAGGCAATTGAGCATGCACACACAAAAAAAATCGGGGACTTCTGATTTCTCTTGCAAAACATGGCACATACACCCTTGAACTATTTCTGTTTGTTGGCCTTTTTGGCTTCCAAAGCACGAGGTTGTTCAGGCACACATCCTGCGAATGCACTGTGTTTGACACAGCTCTGCTCAAGGATTGCATGGAGACCGAGAATGGAATTTTCTTATGAAAATTCTGATATTTTGGGTTTCCAAATGATTGCAAGTGCACAACAATCAATGGGAACGTCTTTTTTTGGGTCTTGGACCTGGGATCTGCGTGGCCTGTTGCTTTTTTTTTCCCATCAAAAATGTGTCCACCGATTTGGTGGGATTTCTTTGCCGACGGGAGGGGGGGGGTGTTGCACAGAGGTTTTTTTGATTGTTGAGCTTACAAAAAGTTTCCTGCTCCATACTTGCGACAGTGCAAAGCAAGCATAGCGCATGCAACATGCGTTTTCAGGTCTTTGAAGCAGAGCAAGGATCATCAGGACAATTTTGACCACCACCAATGTCTTGCCTGAATTTGTGTGCGCAGTTGTGTTCCACTGTTGTGCCGGGCTTTCTTTGTGAACAAAAAACCAGCCTTTCCCCTAGTCTGAGGCAGGCCTGAAATAAAATGCACAGTCAAGATTGAACTAGACACCTCTAAAGTGTGATGAACAGCTGCTGACAGACCACTTGTTAAGAGTCCAGTTGCAACTTTGGTGCATGAAGTTTTGCAGATCATTTGTGTGCAGTCAACGTGCCACATTCACAGACAATGTCAGCAACAATACCATCCCACATTGGCGCAATGGAATGTACACCATACCAAAGACCATGTGGAGTATCAGCCGCATTTTCTGTTTCGCAAAGGAGAGACATGTGAGACAGATATTTCAGTACTTGCTCTGTCATTGAAAATTCGGCAAACAATGCTTTAACCCAACGAACCAACCAGGGCACTTTTGGTTTGCATATTGCAGATTATAGACTGGTCGGCAATGCATATCAGTGCTTCAATGGGGTGACAAAATTGCCAAAGTCAATGTTTCCCGAAAAGGGTTACCTTTGGTAATGTGTGTTTGTGTTGGGTAATTTCTGGTTCGGCAGTAAATGCAGTGGTCACAAATTCAAAGGACATGTGACCGCAAGCCACCCTCTGGCCTTCGGGGCCATGCGTCCTGCTCGACTGCCTCACAGCGGTCACTTTGTCTTTTGCGTGTTTGCAGCCGAGGATTTGGTCCCAAAGTTGGCCGTGCCTTTGCTGAGGGATGAAAAGTGTGACCAGCGATATGTAGCGCATCAGGTACTCTGGGAAGGGGGCAGACGGGGATGGGCCTTGCAGAGCCTGGGAGGCAAAGGGGGCGTGCCTCCCCTCAGCGCGGAGGAAGGGACTGAAGTGATGTTGCAGGATCACTTCACCGTGGGTTTTGAGGGGTCGCATGAGGCAGGGGCGCAGAGTGTACCAACGGGGCAAGTGTATCGGACGGGGGTTTGCTGCCGAGCGGCCCCAGCCACATCCGGGCGCTCGTGGCTGCGCTTGTGCTGTTCCTCGGCACATTGCGCGACTCGAGCCATTTGCCTGTGATTGCAGGGCCATGGGCGTATCCCGCAGCCGTAGATTAGCTCGCACTTCCAATCGAATGGTGAGAGGTCGTGCAGTACAGCAGTCATGCATCCGACGCCTGGACTAGAGGACCCAGGTTCGAATCCCGTAGGCAGGTACGCAAGGCCGTTCTTGCCAGTGACCCCGCGAGCTGGAAGGGACGCTGCGAGAGATAAGGGGTACCACTGCGCTGGCGTCGCCTCACCCCGGCGACAGAGATGTGACAGCGACAGAGATGTGACAGCGGGCGAATGCAATGCATGGCCCATGGACGGATTCGCTTGGTCGCTGCGGCCTGCCGCTTTGGTGCAGGGGTGACTGACCACGTGTTGTTGTGTTTCATGTCTGCGTTCGCACAGGGGAGACTGTACAATACTGCGGGCGGGGGAGGCTGGGCCCCAGACGAGGCGAGAGAAGGCACATGGCTGCAGGTGGACATGGGGAAGGACTACTATGTCAAAGGCATTGTGACACAAGGTGCGCCCGCAGACCACAGGGTCCGTGGCAGTTTGTTGTTGTGTCCGGTCATGGGCCACATGGACCCCCGCATGCCCACTTCCCTGAATGGCGCCTCCTTTGTCATCTTCGCACATCTGAGCAGGGGGGGCGGGAAATGGGGGTCCGCAATTTTTCGCAATTTCCCGCAATTTTCCGCAACTGCAGTTGCTTTTTGCTTGTTCCCCTCGCGTGCTCGTCGGTGCCCTGTGTGTCCCGTGCGCAGAAGTGCTGCTCCTTGAGGCCTCAAGAGGTTTGGTTATGGCACCGCAGTCTTCCGCATTGGATTGGAAGCTCCGTGACCGCAAATCCCCCCCAAAAAATATTAGCGAGCCTTGGCAAGCAGCTCCTTTGGTGCCAGCACCTCAGACTTCAGCTGCTCTCACCCCTGCCACATTTGAGTCTTCTGCGTCTCAAATGCACAAAGATATGCGTTTGCCATTCCCAGATCCTGTGGCCAGCCAGGCCCGTCGCTACCGGGTGCCAGGGCAACCCCTGCTCAACCGGCATCAGGTGGGGGGTGTCTCCCGCAGCCCAGATGGGCTGTTTGCGCAACAGGAGCGGGAGCCCATCAGGGGCAGACCAGCCGCGAGAGGGGGAAAAGGACAGATGGTGGACGGCTGGGACAGCGTGTGGAGAAACAGGGCACCTGGGCCTCACAGAAACACAGAAACACAGCGAGGCAGGCTACGGACGGCCTATGGACAGAGGCGCGTGGACAGCAAAAGCAGTCAAACGACCCCGGCAACAACCAGCACATCCTCAATACGCCAACTATTGGGCGCCGCTGACACGCAAACGGCACACCATGCCACATTCAGCACAGCCCCAACACACCAACTACTGGGCTCCGCGAACGCGCAAACGACACCAGCGGGAGCACCGGCCGCAGCGGCCGACAGAACGCAGCGACCCGACGCAACATGCGAAGGGAAGAACGGGTGACCGTCCAGGGCCCCGTAAAGGAGCAACAACCAGACGGAATGTCACACAGGGGGTCTGATGCTTTGAAGAAAGAGAACAGCGCAGAGCGCAAGAGCAAGGACAAAGAGTGCGTGCGCAAGGGTGCGTACCCGGAGGTTTGCTCCTGGCTGGCACTGTTGATTGAGTTCCCCATGACATTGAAAGGGGGGGTGCCCAGGAGCAATGATTATTGAGCAACACTGGGATTCACAGGAGTATGAGTAGCGTGTTTGTCGGGGTACGGTCAGAGGTGAGCGGCAGCGACGCTATGCCGTGCAGTTTGTTTGGTGTTCTGAGGAGCGACAAGGATGGAGTTTCACCTTTGCAGCAACTGACCGACGGATTTTCTCAGTCCCTTTTCGCCTTGGAGACCCCCCCCCCCCCTGGTGACACGGGCAACGTTTGATTTTGTATTTGTTGAGACGTCTTTGTTGAGACGTCTGTCCAGGAAGCCTTGGTTTTTGCCTGTCCAGAAATCGAAAATTTTGGATGCACCGATCACAATTTTACTTTCCGGGGTTTTTTTTTGCGTTTGTTGCCGTCCACTGTTTGCATTTCTGCACTGCCATTCGTTGGGTGTGGTGTGGGGGACCCGGCAATGGGATGGCAACCCTGTGCCATCCAGTACCAAATGCTGCCGTCACCTTCCAGCCTCGTAGCTGCACCACCACCACCATCTTCACCACCACCGCCGCCGCCGCCACCACCTGCTCCTTGTGGCCGTCAGCCCACACTCGGGCTTTGTGGTCCATACGCCGTGGCGGCGAGGGGCACACCGTGTGCAGGGCTCCTTTGAACAACTCAACAACACCGGTGGTGCCCCCCCCCCCCCACCCCCCGGGCCGGACCACCAACCAACCAAACCCCCCCTTCTCCCCCTAAGTGATTGGGCCAAACTTTTCTCCGGGCCTTTGGCCAATCAAAATTTCTCTCTGGCGACTTCGGCGCCAGTCAGTTTAGGCCAACAATTTTCTTCGGGGCCTTTGGCGCCTCTAAAAGCTCAGCACCACTCGGGGGTGGTGGGGTATCTGGTGGGTAGCCACAGGACATCCCGCCTCCGTTGCTTTCAGGGCGGGAATTCGCCGACCAGTACGTGACCGAATACTACGTCAGCACGAAGGCGAGCGACGCGCTGATGGCGGAGACGTACAGCGACGCCGGTGCCTGTCCCCTTCGGCCCTGTCTTGTGCTTTGCCCCCAACCCGCCAAACCCTGGCTTTGCTCCCCTGCCACACCACGAAGCATCTGTCATCAAGAAAGGGCTGTGAGGACCGGCTTAACTTGAAAGGTCGACATCAGGGGGTCCCACACAGTGGGAGATGGCGGTGATGGCCTTTGGGGCTGGCTTGGGGCACGGAAGGGGGGGGCGCCGGGACCGGACCACTCGTATGGGGTGTTTCATTGCCGGATAGTCTGCACTCCTATCTTTTGCGCCCCCCACCCTGAAAGTGGTCCGAGAGTGGGAAGGAGTCGGCGTATGGCCCAATGCTACGCCCCCCCCGTGGCTTGGGGAGCGTGAAAAAAGGTGTTGGGGGTCTGAGCCCCCTGACGGAGAGGATGGGGTGGGGGGCTTTGGGAAAGGGGCTCAGATGACAGAGCCTTCATAAAAGGGCAGGCTAAGGTACAGCGATGGCTTGGAAATCAGGCCGCAAAGTGGCCCGGAAGACAAAATTTGGGGAAACAATTTTTCTTCCTCATGGCAAGGCTCAAATTGAGCAGTGCGTCGTGGGGATCATTTTGAGCCATTTCTGTTGGAGTACATGAGTACCCCCCCGGCCCGCGGGACAGGGGCTCCATTGCCCCCGCTCCAGGGATGTATTAGAACGGCCGTACACCGTAGGAGGGGGGGGGGTACCCCCCCCCCCCCCTCCCGCCCCTTTACCCGCCCCCCCGTTCCAATGTTTGAGGCTGACAGCCAAAATTTTGCTTCGGTCCCAAGAGGATTTCAGCTTAGAAATTTTCGGCCCGCCTTTGGCGGGGACCATAGGAGGACCATAGGAGGAGGGAGGGTCCCCCCCAAACCCCCCCCCCCCCCCCGCCCCCCGCTGCTGCGAGACAAGGGCTACAGTCCCCCCCCCGTTTTATCAATTTTCCAGGGGCCCTGGCACTTCTTCTGGCCCCCATCGGCATCGGCCGTTGCGCCCGGTCCACCCCCCAGAGTGCGGCCTCCTTTTGTGCGTGCCCCTGCCCGGCCTCACTGCCCCCCTGCCTCCCCCCGGCCATCTCTCACAGGGGGCCGGCCCCTGTTCCTGACCGCCAACACGGACCACCGCCAGCCCCACACCAATTGGCTGGACAAGGCCCCGCTGGCACAGTACGTGAAAATCCACCCGACGAAGTGGAAGGCCTACCCCACGCTGCGCGTCGAGATCTTGGTCTGCCCAGGTACCCCCCCCCCCCCAAAGGCAAGGACAACAGGAAAAGAATGATTGCGGTTGTTAGAAGCCCCTGTCAGGAAAATGATCCTGCAGATGCACACCCCCGCGCACACAAGTCAGTGCTGCAGGCGCCAAACCCCCGCATGGACTCGGGGTGTGCATCTGGATGCACCTGGTCAACCATCGGAGGAGCCCCCCTCCCCCCCCCCAAAGACCAAAGTGACCGTTCGGGAGAAGACAACATTTACCGTTGGGGGAATCTTGTCAAGCCATTTTTGGTCCACAAACTTTTGGGTCCCAGACCATCCTTGGCCAAGGGGCAGGGGTAGCCATTGTGAGCAGAGGGACAACTCTCCCACTCTCACCCTGTTCAATTCCTTTTCCCCGGCTGTTGGGGGTCAGCCGAGCGGGCTGCCGACCTCTCATAGGTTTGTTGCACCCTCCCCCAAACCCCCAAACCCAACGGGTGAACACCCCCCCCCCCCATTCACGAGTGGAGGATTCCCTCCTCACAAAGCGAACACGTACGCACACCCGGAAGTACCAACCAGCATACTCACTCAGCCTTGATAGCACCCGGGCATACTACCCTCATGGGCAACATCGTCCGGGCACCTTCGCCCAAGAACCAACGGCCGAACAGCAACAGAAGCAGAGCAGAGAAGAAAGGACGAATACAGAGGCGGCTGATCAAAACTTTTCTCTGGCACCTGTAATTAGTTTCTTCGGTGCCTTTGGCACCTCGAACTCAGCACCACTGGGGTGGGGGGGGCTGGACCCTTTAAAAGGAGCCCTGTACAGAGGTAAGACCCAGAAGTACCAACCGGCAAACTCAGTCAGCCTTTATCCCCCCCCCCCCCCCAACACCTCCCCAGTGGTCCCATTTGCCACTACTCCCTACGGAAACGGAGCAAAAAAGGGACTGCACACTGAACACGGGAGCACGTGCCATTCCTGCACCTGCTCTGTGGAGTGCGGGTCCCTCGACAATCTGCCGTCATGTATGCACTTGTTCGGGGTTTCAGGAGCAAACCGTCCTGCTTCTGTGTGGGGGACTGCTATGCCCATACCACCGCACGTCCACCCTCACAGTGCTCAGAACACCCAGGTGTAGATATAACTGCTGAGCAAACTTTCGGGATCAGCAGCGAGCGAAAAAACACAACAAGCAATTCAATATTTCAATCCTAATTTGCTCAGACGCCTGCAATGTTGTCATCTAATGATATGTCACAGACAAGGCTCCGTATTGCTGAATATCCGTGACCTATCACACAGCCCCTCCATCATGAGTTTGAGGGAGGAACAATGCTCCTGCCCTCCATCTCCCATACCTTGCAACATTCGGCAAACAGGCGGAAAACTGCAAGGCTGCGGAAGAAATGCCTGTTGCGGCCCACACAGCACTGCCTGACCCTTGCATTCACCGCTGCTCCGAGCATGCAGCTTGGGAGGACGTACCTGGTAGTACAGGCTTTCACGAAGGCCCTGTTGTTGGGGTGCGTGGATTGGGGCGTGGAACTGGTAGGTCCCAGCAGGCTGAGCAGGCTGAGCATAATACCCAGCGGGCTGAGCATCCGCCGGCAGATCTGCCAAGAAGCTTCCTAAAAAATCAAATCACCTGGAACCAAGAGAAGGTTGTTCAAGGTTCACCATGCGCAGCAGCGAAAGCCCCATACCCCCTGTTGGGGGGGTATATGTGTAGCATGCCCCAACATGTGAAATCGGGCGTATAACCCTTGTAGAATCATCATTTTGGGAGATCACAAAATTATCCCTTGTTAAATTTTCCAATTTTGACCCCTCAGACCCCCGCCCCCAAAGCTGGGTGCCGCTTTTGGCAGGGGGGGGGTTGGCCAGGGCTGTGAGACATCACCCTGATTGCACTGCTGCAGGATGTGCCATAAGGTGTGTGTGTGGGCGCTCGCCCCCGGCGCAGGGTGTGGCAGCACAAAACGCGTGCAGCACCTCACGGTCCAGTCCTCTGGCCCACACCGCTTTTCGCAGGTTCAGCCGTCGATTGTGAGCCGCAGCCGGTGGGAGTGGGGGCCCGCTCGCACCAGTCCGTCCGTGACGCGGACATCAAGGCCTCTTCCGCGTTGAAGTTCTTCGCAGAGCACCACGGCCGACTAGAGAACACCGCCGGGGGAGGCGGGTGGATCCCCGACCACTACAATAACCCCGACGGGCATTTCCTGCAGGTGTGCCGGCGGGGGGGGCAAGGGCACTGTCCGCAGCGGCCGACAGAACGCAGCGACCCGACGCAACGAAGGGAAGAATGGGTGACTGTCCAGGGCCCTGTAAAGGAGCAACAACCAGACGGAATGTCACACGGGGGGGTTTACCACAGCTCACTGCATGAGGTCTGTAGCCAATATATTTGGTGGAAAAAAAAATGGACCGTTTTCAGTGCTCAAAAAAGGTTCGGCGCCTTCGGCCCCGCACACTGGCATCATGACTGGGGGGGCTGGCGTCTGGCATATTGCCTCCTCGCCAGCACATCTCTCCGGTTTTGACTGGGAGGGGGGGTTCATAGGAATGGGTTGTGTGTTTGTTTTGTGCGACTGTGCTGTGGTTACTGGGGAGGGTTGCAAAGCCTTAGGCTGTGCTGTAGCCGCCCTGGTGCTACTGCTGGCTCCTGCACCCGTTGGAGGTGGGGGGGGGGGGGGGCAGGCGTGGACCTGTCACTGTGCTCCAGCCGCGCCTGCCTTCACAGGGCGTTCATTGCCTTCTCAGTTCCATCCGTGTGTGACTGGCCATTGAATGTCCCATTGGCCCATTGTGCTGCTCCTGGTTCAGGACTTCATCACCAGGGGGGGGCGGGGTCATTGGTTTGAGTGTGCTTGTGCTGGGAGAACTCGTGAGAGCTTTGCAGGCGGTGATTATGCATACCAATGCAAACCAACAACTCATGTCCAACTTGTGTGACTGAAAATGCAATTCTCTGGAGTGTTCATTATGCTATTGCGGGTGGTTTGGCGTGGATGTCTGCAATTAGCCGAACAAGTACGTCTATAATAAGTACAATTGCTGCCAATGCCTTTTACCCTCTCGGCAATGCCACCCGGGACAGAATCCACATTGTAAAATGCGGGTTGGATGGGTGGAGGGATGAGTGGGTGGGTGGCCTAGCGAGCTGAATAAATGGATACCGCCCGGTATACGCAATGATGGGTTGGTGGGCCGATGCGGTGAGAAGTGTGACAGTGGGTTTGGCCAGTGAGCTTCAGCAAGTTTACAGTCAAGCTGATTTTTCCATGCTGGCCACTTTGCAGATATTGGTAGATCAAAGCTCCCTGGAATAAACCAGCTAAGGTTTTTGGCGGATATGTCGACCTGACGGTATCCAGCCGGTTGACTATCCGCCAAGGCGGCATGTCTGCCGAGCTGGTACCTCTGCTCAGGGGGGTCCTTTAGGGGAAAAAATTGGTCCGAAACTGGGTACTACATGTGTTCAGAAATTGGTTCCTAGCCCTTCACGCCCTGAACCATGGGTTCCCAACTGTTCAACCATTGGTTCCTCGCCCCACATGTGTTCCATCGTTCAACCATTGGTTCCTAGCCCCACAAGTATTCCATCATTGCATCCCAACCCTCTTTGACACCTTGCACAATCCAACATGAGAAGCATATTCCTTCGTGAAATTCAGTGACATAGCGTTCGACCGCCTTGATGTTCCATAGTCAGTGGCACATGTTGTAACAAAGGAGAAACCATCTTGTCACACAATAGAATGGAAAAGAATCTTCCAACTTGTACAACCCTTGGAAGTGCACCTTGATACGCTGCATGAGCTTGGCCTTACTCCCTGGCACGGCCGAATCATGCTTCCTACAAATGGCCTAAAACTCAGCAACTGTCCACTCATGCAGCCTCCCACTCTCAATTGCTCTCAACAACGCCTCATCAACCCAGAAGAGGTAGAGGATGCGGCTTGGGGGTTAGGCTTGGTCACAAGGTCAAAGGGGGAACTACTCACATTGGGGGCAACATCCAGGTCCTCACCTCAGTTGACGAGTTGACGAGCTCCGAGAAGGCTAGGGTAAAGGTTGGAGGCCCCTCAAATTGGGGTCATGGACTCCCACGCTTCAGCGGGGGCCTTCAAGTTGGGGACGTTGTTGGCGGGGTGTAATGGGGATGCACAAGAGGAGTGGTGCCTATTCAACGCCTTTGAGGAGCTCTGCAAGACGTCTTTTCGCCCATGGAAGCACAAGCAGGGGCCGGAGGTTGAGTTGGAGGATGGAGGTCTGCTACAGTTTGCTACATTTAAGGACCTCAAGATTCCCATGGACCAGGGTGCGGAAGCTAAGATTCCCTTGAGTGTTCAAGATGCGTGGATTGTTCCTAGGCAAGCAGATTGCAGTACATACATGGCGGATGTGTATGGGAGTGGCTACATAACCCCTGCCTTCTCGGGGGTCCCACACAAGGGGACAGAATCAGAAGTGGCTACCTAACCCCTGCCTTTTGGAAGCCCAAAAGTGGGCAGATGGCTACATAACCCCTTCCTTCTCAGGCATCCCCAATATAGAGACAAAAATGGCCGGCATCAGACCTGGGGAAAAAGGCCCTTGGGGGTCCTTAAAAAAATTGTTCCTAAAGGACCCCCGTGCCTCCGCGAACCCTTATCTGGTTTATTCCATGCAGCTGTAGATCAACCCTGAATGACTGTGATACACTCAACGATTTTGGCTGACTTCAGGTCCACTTATGTCTGCCCCAAAATAGAGCATTCAACTGTTTGAGCAGCTTTTCAGTGTGCCTGACTTTGGTCCTATTGGCCGAAACAATACCTATGGTGCACTGTGTCATGCCTGTGTGTGACATGGATGTGACGTGGGACTCATTTCAATCGATGAATTTCTTGGCAACGCGATCGAGAGTTTGATCCGAGACCCTGAAATTGAAGGAAAATGAATGAAAAGCGACACCAGAAAAGCCCTCCTTGTGCAAATGCATCCCCCAGTTCCACGTCTTTGGGTACAGGAAACGATGACTTTTCTGAACCCCCTCAACACGCTGATTCCAAAAATTCCGTTTTCAGGTTTTTCCGAATTTTGGGTCTGGGTCTCCTCCAGGGGCCAGGGGTCAGTCTCGGTAGGATTTTGGGGGGGGGGGGGGGCTGTCAACTGAGCCCTTTTGGGGGGAGGGGGGTTCTAGCCAGAAGGCTGTATTGACCCCCCCCCCCCCCTGCGCTAGTTGAAAGCCCGCCCACCTCTGCATGTAGACAAGTGCAACCATTTCTTGTGCTGACATATTTGCGACAGGTGGATATGAAGGACCTGCTGTACATAGGAGAGGTCGCCACCCAAGGCATCCTGCACAAGAACACGTGGACAACTACGTACAAAGTATGTCTGGTGTGGGAGGCCGTGTGCCAGGGGGAGGTCACCGGGGGCGGCCGTCGAGGCGAGGGCGTCATGGGTGGCTCACTTGTTGCAGATTGCCTACGCCACACATCCAGCGGAGTGGACGGATTACAAGGAAGGTGTGTGGCCTGCGTGGGTGCGCCATTTGTTGCCCCAGTGTAGCGGCTGATCGGGGGCCAGGCAACAAGTGGAATGTGTTCGAGGCAATGTTTTTTGGAAAACGCCAGGACCAAGAGTTGTCTCCAATGCAAATGGTCTCTGCAGATGACCATGTTGTATGAACTGTTTGCATCCTTTCAGCAATTTAAACAAAACAATTCTATCCAGATTCCCCTACCCAGCAGTCCAGTTTTAGCCCCTTTTTCCGATCGGGAACGCCACAAAATGTCTGTGGAAAGGGCCACCCAGGAAGATATGTGATACGGAGTACGAGTTGCGGTGTCACTTTTTTATGATTCATTACAAAGCATCGTCTGTATTTCAAATATACATTTAGAATGATTGCAATGTGTTTGGGGTAATACACGGTGCAGTGTTTATGTGTGCAGGTGACACACACGGGTCATCTGTGCCTGGCCCAAATCAACCATCACAGGGTACCAGTCTCTAGCTGCTGCCATGGTCTCCCTTGGCCTGGGCGTGCTGTTGGGGCACTGCCATGTGCACTGCGTCCGCTCGGCGGTGGGGATTGCCATATGGACTGGGAAAGTGCTTCCCTTTCCCTTTTCCTTTCTGCCCCGAATTCTTTCCCCTGGTGCGCACGCCTGCTCAGCGGTGTCCCCGGTTGGCCCTGCTTCTGCCTGGGCTCTGTGCTGCTGCGCCTGTCCTCCCCAGAGTTGTGCTTAGAGTTTGGCCTACGGGATGGGGCGGGGGGGGGGATGGGGGGTTGTGTATGAAGGCAAAAAAAAATTTCTGTGCCTAACATGGGCCTCTCATTCTTGGCTCTCTCGCTCTCAAAATTTCAGTTTTCCCCAGAGGAAAAATTTTTTGGTTTTTGGGGTGGGTGGGTGAGTGGGGGGTTGGCCTGGGGGGGATGGGTCCACCAGATCCCCCCCACCCCCGTGGATAAGCACATCTCTGGTCCCCCCCGCGTTGTCCACTGCACACGTGCTGCTGCTCCAGGAGGGGCTATGGAGGCACTGAGTGGGCTGAGCACGGCGGTGTTCCGTGCTCTGTCAGTGTTGTTGTGCCCATGGCACTGTTCTTCGGACTGTTCACGAACACGCTTTGCTTCAGGCTAGTGATTGCACCCAATTTCTTCATCGCCCAAGCCCTCATGAAACGAGCTCCGTCGCCCACCTGCAGGGGAGGGGTGGGAGGTTGGTGGGTCGTAAATTTGGTGTGGGAAATTTGGCGTTGCAATTTGGCCACCAAATTTCACAAACCAAATGCCGGGGCTTCCTGCTTGTGGATCATGTCAGCGTCTGTTTGGCTCAAAGTGAAGTGGGTTTGTCAATAATTTTTTGGCGGCCAGGGGCCCTGGAATCCTGGAAGCAGTGATTGACGGTGTGAGTGGGGCGGCTGTACGCCTGGTGGCTCAGTGCCGCAGCTCCTGAACAGTGCATCTGCTCTGTGGCACCAGCCACCATTTGTCACTGCAGATGGTCAAGTGAAGGTCTTCGAAGGCAACCGAAACCAGAATACAGTGGTTAGAAACACATTTACGAGGCCGTTTTCTGCGCGCTACGTGCGAATATATCCACTGACCTGGTCGTGGGTGCCAGGACTAAGATGGGAGTTGTATGAGGGTATGCCGCAGGCCGTGCTTTTTATGGGATTTGGTTCAGGTTTGGCCGGGGGGGGGGGGGGACTCCTCAGGTTTGGACACCAACTACCCCCCCAACTAACCGTTGGCGGGAGGCCCCTGATTGGGGGGGGGGGGGTCCAAACAGTTAGCAATGTGGCCCAGATGTGATCTGACAGTTTGCACCACCCCTTGCCCCAATAGAGGGTTGGGTATCATCAGCTATTGGGTATTGCCAACCGCATTGGAACCTCAAGAGCAACAAACGACATTTGTATAGTGCTTTGTCTGGCACGATCTGGCGCATTGAGTATAAACACGTGTGGTTCTGGTGCTTGTGGACCATCGGGCGCCCATGACTCTTTAGGCCGGTACCTTTGTCCACGAACTGTTGGCCGGAGGCCCCTTAGGGGGGGCGGGGTAGTCAGCGTCCTAAGACCCGCGGAGTTGGCCCCCCACCGGGTTTGTGTTCATTGAAGTGACATACACTCACACCCAATTTCACATTCATACAACTCATCCACGCCCATGGCCATTGCAGTCTAGGGCCTCTTTTGAGCCCTATCTGGCTTCTTCTTTGTCCTATGGTGAGGGGAAACCATTTTTTTCCAAACAAAAGCCCTGGTTCTGGTGCAGAAACCAGCAATTGCAAGCGGCCATTTTTGACAAATTCTGAGCCAATTTTTTACCACATTGCTGTCCCCATGTTTCTGCCACCAAATGCTCTATTCCTTGGTCCCTCCTTGCCACTGGTGGGGGGGCGTCACTGCTTCATTGCCTATTTGCTCCACTGTCTGCTGCTGCTGCTGCTGCTGCTGTCGTTGGCTGAGTTGGCATTCTTTTTCTGGTGGTTTTGTCTGATGGTACCACGTTCATGTGAAAATGCGTGTCGCCACCAGAGAGGCCCCAACAGCAACCGCAGCAGAGTGACAGGGATGTGGTTACACTTGAGTGGGAGCAGGTGTCCAACTTGAGATTTAAGTTGCAATTCCCCTGACCCCAAACGGGGACGAGACAAGGTGGGTGGGGTCTTATGCTGCCTGCCTGCCCGCCTACCCTGCCCAAATGCAAACATTCGATGGGCCAGCAACAGAACGGTGGTCGTGGTGGTGTGTCTTGCCAGCTGTGTTATTATCATCACTGTGTTCCGTGGGTGTGGGTGGGTGAAACTCCTCTCACTTTTGGCTGATGGAACAAGGGTTTTCATTACCGGAGCTCGAAGATCAGCTTGGAATCGCGGCCTGGACAGAAAATTTTGTTGGGAAACAATCCCCATGATACGTATGATCCGCGCGTCATGGGGGCCATTTTGACTCATAGATCTTGCCCAGCCTCCGCCCCAAACCTCCTGACAGGCCTTGTTGGCAGATCGGGGAGTGTCTTCGTCACAGGACCAGTTTTTTTTTTAGCGGGGTCCGGAAAGCAGACTCGAACCCCCCACCCGCACCCCACCACCACCACCACGTACACAAGTGCGTTTGTCCCAGGCCCTGGATGGGCTTGCTTGCACACCTCCCTTTTAAGTCTGACACACAACCTCGTCTTGTCGCCGTTGCAGTCATGGAAGAGAGTCATACGTTCAGTTCAGTGGAGCCTCTGAAGATGCCGGGAGACTCTATGGGAATGGACTTTTGAGCCCTACAGAGGCCCATGGGGCTTGGGTTGGTTTGAGGTTACCTGTTGTGGGTCGTCACTGAGGAACGTCCCATTGTGCCCCTTTTCTTACCACAAGCCTGTCCGGTTCGCACCTCTTGCCCTCAGCCACCAGGGGTCAATTGAAGTCTGTGCAGCGCTCTAGTTGGCCATCGGAGAATTCATGTTTTTTCTTTGTTCATGTTCAAAGACACCATGAAGTGTTTTTACTGCCCACAAAAAGGTGCATCTGTGCTCACCTGGGATTCCCTTTTTCCCGCTGATCAAACTTTTCTGCGGGACAAGCATATTGATGCTAGTGACGGTGCAGTTTGTGATTTGGGCGTTCACTCTGCACCCCTATTCCACTTGCAACGCGGTCCCTCTTGTTTGTGATAGTGCGACGATTGTTGTTGTGGCGTTCTGCAGTGATCCAACACCAAAGTGGGGCGTAGGTTTGCGTGTGTTTCCATTGTGTGTGTGTGTGTGTGTGTGTGTGTGTGTGTTTGTGTGTGTGTGTGTGTGTGTGTGTGTGTGTGTGTGTGACAAAACAGACCGAAAGACGTCTAGGGCTGCCCTGCAGCTCCTGAGGAGTTTTCTTTCACCGCTTTTCTTGCTCTGTTCTTGTTTTTGCAGTTCTCATTCTGTGTGTATGCGTGCCCCTGTACTCTGAGATTTCTGATCCAATGAGACAGAGACAGAGATTACTGTTCTCAATGTGCACTGCTGCTTTGGTCTCAGTGTGTGTGTATGCGTGTGTACACACATCTGCGCGCGCCGTACTCGTGTGTTTGGGTCTGTCTGTTGTGGCGTGCAGCGTTTGTGTGTATGTGGGTGGGGGGTGAGGTGATGAAAAGGTGCCAATTCACGCGGCTCACTATGCCATTCATGAGCGGGGGATGCAATGGTGTGTGTGCCTTATGGCAGCGTTGAGGAAAACAGTGGATTCAGCCACGGAACGTTTGGGTGTTGCAACCTTTTTTTGGACCCAGCTTCATCAAACAGAGGAACCGTTTGTGATGCCGCGTCCTGTTGATAGACTGCATTACAATAATCAAAGCCGTTTTTGAGAAACTTGAGGAAAGAGGATGCAGACGAAATGAAGAAGGCCTCACCCCTGTTCAGGGCAGGGTGTTGCAATCTTGCGCACTAGCAGTGTGGCAATTTTATTGCATGCGATATCTTTTTGAGAGGGGTGGTTGTTAGAGGGGCAACCTTAAGTGTCATATTGGTGAATCAGGCATCCGTCTTGAAATGTGAGGCTTCACCATTCGTCGATTTGTGGTATGCATAACCTCCAGTGCAATTCGCTTTGTGATGGCGTTTTGCACAGGCGACCCCTGAAATTGATTTTTTTTGTCCCGACCCAACTGACCCTAACCCTGAGCCACGGTCGGGCTTTGTCCGTACCACTGCACCAAAACAGCAATTACTTGACCAAATGGATGACAATCAGGAGCGGATTTGGTGCCATACCCTGTACACATTCAGCATCACATTCGACAGCACTGTGCTTCCGGCACATGGGCTATATGGCTGAGGGACACAGTCTGAGGATTACGCATCGTAAGTGCCTCTTTGCTCTTTGTTTCTGTGTCTTGAGGGTGTCATCTGATTGGCAATCAAAATGCCGCGCATATTAGTCAAAGTACATCGTGATGTCTGTGTTGGAATTTTCCCCGCCCCAAATTCTTGTTGTGTCGATTTTGGATATTGCGACCATGGTACCCAAAAGAATTCATGAGCAACCACAAGCTTTGTATCTGCCTTCAAATGACATGGGAAATTGCTGCAAAATAAAAACCTTACTGTTGTGGACACCAAAACCCACCGGGGTCCTATGCCCTCAGCACAACTGCCCCCCCCCCCCCCCGTGTAATACCCCCAGTTAGGTACAAGTCTGTGGGGTGAACCTCCCCCCAACACACCACCACCACCACCACCACCTGCGACCCCCCATTGTGGACAACCCCAACCCATCCCTTCCCCGCTGTGGACACCCCACCCTGGCCTGACCCAAGCACTGCCAAGCAACAAAGCAGTATGCGACCACAAATGAATTTTTCATCGGAGAATGTAGCAATCAGCCACTCATGAGAATGAACACCCATTGTCCAAGTGATGACAAAGATGGAGGCTGAGGACAACAGCACATGCAATCAAAACTGGGACCCACCGCGACACTGAAATCGGTGCTGCCCCAGCCCACTACCCCAGTACAGAAGCTAATGACCAGATAGGAGTGCATATTGTAGAACTGAACGCAGGCAACACACACGGTTCTTTGAAACCTCGGACCCTATCTTTTTTATAGGCGTCATGTTGCGGCATCATGTTGCGAGAAGTGTACACAAATTTCTCAACGTTGTGACTATACAAACAGTTTATGCAAGGGGATTTCCCTGGGGTGGTGCCCAAGCCCTGTGCTCAACACAAACTGGTTGCGGTTGTTGTTATTGTTGTTGCTGCTGTCATGGTTCCCAATCCTCAGGTGCACAAAACCAAATACCACTATTTGCGTGCTCCTGCAAAAGCCAGTGGCGAACAATAATGGACATGCAGAATGATGTCGTGTAGAATTGTGTTCGCATAGCGAAAAGTTTATAACCAATTTAGCCCGGCCATGGCAACACTATCCTCACTCAAGAGCCGTGCATGATCCTTTCCTGATCAAATCCCGTTGCAGCTTTTGTTTGATTGTTGTAGCATGCTCGTTGCCATCAAACGATTCGAAAATTTCAGCTACATTCTGCTTTATCTCACTGTCCATTAATGGGTTTTCATCCGGTGTCATCAATGCAGGATTCAACGCGTACCCTGCTGCATGCACCGGGTGATACAGAAGTCCACTTTTCTCCGAAATCAGATGCTGTGCTTGTTTCTGCTCAGAATTTGGCTGCCAGTGAGGATATTCGGCTTTCTATCTCTGTTGCAAATTTTTCTGTTGATTTTGGGTTTTGAAACAGGCATGGTGGACTTTTAGGTTTTGGTTTGGGTCAGGTCTTTTCCTCCGTGTAGTTGAATTTCGTGATCACGTATCTTGTTTGTGATTTTTGGATTGGCATTTTTGATTTCAGAATTGTATTTCATATTGCATGTTTATTTTTGCATTTATAAGACCCAGTTGGTGCCCGCAACCCAACACTGTGGCCAAGAGCGGTGGGGTTTTGTGAAGCAAAAGATTCATCTTGGCTTTTTGGCTTTTTTGCAACCTTTGTCTGAACTTTTGGTACCTTTTCATAACGAAAAGAAATTTTTGCTACGCACAATTTCAACACGGCGTACTTAGTGGTGGGGTGAAAAGTGCCTAGTTGGGTACGTAAAAGAACATGTCTCACCTCAGTGCCCTATTCGTCCATTTTATTGCTTGTTTAGGTATGGCAGCACACCGCATGGTCCACATGTGCAGTGGTTGTGTATGGGTGACGTCATTCTGATTTTAATGCCATGATTTTTTGGTATGCCATGGCCCAGCTCTTTGTGTTTCTTCAGCCATGGTAAATGGTGTGTGGCACCTCACTTGCCAGTAGGCCACTTTGCGAACAACCGTATGCATTTTTCTAGAAGTCCACTTCTTTTTTGTTACCAGTATCCCTGTGTCATCAGTACTTAGCCTGTTTATTTTCTCTCAGTAGCGTTGCAGATACCAATCTTTGTTGATTTGATTGCAGGTTTTCCGTAGCGTTGCACACGGCAATCTTTGTGACATGATTGCAAGTGGTGTGCCATGTTTGTTGACTTCTCCGGAATGCTTGCTAAGGACACCACAGGTTTTCCCGTTGGCATCCTGGACAATAAATTTGTACCTGCTATGTTCGTCCGGACTTGGATCAAAGCACTGCCACACCCAACTCCTTTTCCCTGAAGGCCGCTTAGACATAGGGTCTACGTCTTTGCTGCTGTCAACAGTGTTGCCCTATGACATTGTTGCTGCTTCCTCTTGCTGGTGCCGCACAGCTGTAAGTTGTTTGGACAAGACCTCTTCCACTTCTTTGTTTCTAGCCTCTTTCTCTGCCAAAAACCTTGCAATGAGTTCCTCGGTGCCTTGCAAGTTTTCATATCCTTCCCATGTTGAGTCCTTCTCTGCGTCATAGCCTTTCCATTTTACCAAAAACTCTTGGTTTCCACGGACAAGGCGATTAGCAAGGATGTCTTCAATCTGGTACAGGTTCACGGTTTGCTTCGTTGCTTTGCTAGGTTTGTTTTTGGTAGCCGTGTTTGCTGCAAAGTCAAAGTGTTGCAGGAAGAATCACTAAAGTCAATGGTATTTTTTTCAACAATTTTCTACTCAATAGGCCTCTGCTACAATTAAAAATTGACGATTCAGAAACTAAGCTCAGCTTTGTGCTATGCAAAGGCGTCGATGCTCAGCGATAAATGCCTCATTGTTGAGCGCAAAATTAGAAAATACGGAGAGGAAACCCTATGAAAACTAGCTTTTGGTTCGACAAATTCCGACACCTTACATCAAAATTATGAGTTCATCAATGTGTGTCAATTTGTGCCTGTTTCAAGTTGTGTGTTGATAGTTTTGCTCCATCTCTCACTTGTCCAACTAGACGATATTGAGCTCTACATAAGAAAAATTGCACAGAAGCACCCCTCAATCTCACCAAACCTTCTCAAAATACCTTTTTGTGTCTTTCTTCTTGTGGTTGAATGCACGGACACAGTTTCTTAATTTGAAACACAGCCTGTGTTCTTTGCTCTCCTCACCATTGCAAGTTATGCACAAGAGCTTCACAGAGGGAGTGGGCTGGCTTTTAGTCCCCTAATGCTTGCTAACCTTTTCAGCGTGAGCAATCACACTATCTCATTACATCCTAGGCACCCTGCTTTGAATTCTTGAAGCTCTCAATGTTCAAAAAGGTGTTGTTCTTCTTTACAAAGAATTTGTTTAAAACGACATGTCTCAAATAAACAATCATATGTTTGGTACATTGTGAATGCGGAAGATGAAAAACAGTTAAAAACAGTGATTTTTCATGTTTTTGGTTTATATTTTGCGGCTTTGTTCCTGCTTCGATGTGACTATTGGCTAGGCAACCTAACACACACCGTATTAAGTGCTTATTATATTGCCGTGATACACTACACACATTTTTGTACCCCGCCCACACATGCATTGCCTGTTCCCAGCTCTGATGCGTACAACATGGTGTTCACTATTTTAGAGGCTGTATCACAACTATTTTAAGCACTAATACCAAACGATGCTTTGTCTTCTTTACATATAGTCTTGCGGTGGGGCCGCAAAAAAGTTTTTATCCTGGTAACAACTTGTTACCGCCGGTTTCAAACGGATTTCAGAGATTGTGCTGAAGTAGAACACGTGCGAACACACAGAGCCTCAGGGAAATACCTTGTTCAGAAAAAGATACAACGCTTCAGTTTTTGACAAAAAAATACCATCTTTTAATGCAAAGCAACATACCTGACAACAAGTGCTGTTCTGACCAAATCTTCAAGTCATCTTTTCGCTTCAATATATCTTCGCCTATTTTGCGAGCATGACAATTTTCCGCAGGTTGTTGCAAATACGCAAATTTCTTCTTCTCCACCATCAAACATACAGATTTTGAGGTTTCCGAAAATTTCTCCTCTCTGGCACCATATTACTCCTGCCTTTGGGCATATAAACTTTTTGTTGACCATTTAAGAAAGCGAAAACTCTGCCCTTGCAAAACTATGTGTGGTTTTTGCACGTAATTGCAACAAGCTGTAAATGCACCATCCAGTTTGGAATGACAATCGCTGCTTTTCCTTTTCTACTTATGTACAATGGCAACATTGTATGCTCTCTTCTACATGACAGGCCGCAAAACAAAGAATCGCTTTTTACCATACATGGTTATGAAGTTGTTTGTCCTGATGCCAATTACGTTGCTTACCACATGAAACACAATGACTAATGCATTGTTGTAGTATGTCATGATGCTGCGGTTGAATGGTGCCAACACTTGGCACCACACCGTCATTGTGTGTATGTAAACTCTCTACAACAGTTCCCGACACACGTACCTTACAGTGAAAGCAGCTGGTTGAACATATACCTAAAGATTTACGCACTCAATGGCGCGGCAACGCCCATGCTTCAGAATGTGTTGGTGCCTGAGAGCTGCGCTTGCACCAACAGTCCCCAAGAAAAATTTGCTGTGCTGCCGCATGCTTCAATCCGTAGGTGGGGGTACGCAAATTTTCCCATGGCTAAAAAAGTGGCAAACCACAAAAAGGCAAACAAAAAATTGCATCTCCCGACACCCTTCTTGTTTTTACCTAAAACATGGTCCTTCAAGATGGCACCCTTTGATGACAGCCAAACTGCACATAAAGTACAATGCAGTTTCCCACTTTGACCTTGGTCCGATACTGTTTCCCAAAAAATCCCAACCAAATTTTCAGTGTGCTCCGGCATGCTACGGCATGCCCCCAGAACAGGTGCTGTGGCATGCTTCAACCGTTGGTGCCTGTAAACAGCACTACGCCAAGTGTTACAGAGATTGTTGATTATATTGAGTGCTCTGTACAAGCGCTAAGTGGCTCAGGCAAGAAGCACATTGGAATGTACATGCAAACGGTAAAAAGTTCTTTTCTTGCTGTTGGCTATGCTTCCACAAAGTGCACTGTATATTTGTGGCTCAGGTTGGTTACACAATACACCTACACTGGGGTTGTCAACACTTTGCACGAATACTTACCTCTCCCCTGCCATCTCTGGGGCCCACCTGTGGGCATAGTAGCTACATCACCCTTGCGGTCTCGGGGTTCCCCAACGCTCAACATGGAGATAACATCAGAAGAAGGGCTGACAAAAAGCCGATACAGGATTACACATGCCCACCATCGCGGCCCGTGAAAACCATGGACTACCACGAAAGAGGTGAAAAAAAACCTTGCAGTGCACAAAACCAGAAAACCCCTCCCAATTGTGGACAACCCCCCCCCCCCCCGGGTCACTTGGTCACAACCATCCCCCCAGATCTGGACAAAATACCCGTTGCCCATGAAAAAAAACCCTGGGGGGGGGTCCTGATCGTGAGGTTTTTTATTTTGGCACCCTCCCATGTGCCTATGCGAACAGTTTGTGTGCTCCGTCCTCACACCACGAAGGGAGCGTGGAAAGATAGATGAGCCCCTTGACCCTCCCACGGCACAAACAAGGGCACACAGTGACATGCACAGAGAAAGAGTGTGGCGCGCACTGGCCGACGCCTCCAATTGGGGGTGGTGCTCATAGGTCAATGTCTTCGCAGAAGCCAGCCTCAGATCCCTGGCTGCCTGGTGCTGGCTAGGCTGCTACTCAGCGTATCCACATGCATACAAGACTTTCCTGAGGTGCAGCACGACAGGTGCCAGTATGACGAAGTAGAGCACTGCTTTGCAGGTGTTTCAAACACTGCAATACAAAAGAGGTGGGGGAGCATGGCGCCTTTTCCCAGTGAGATGGCATTGCATGACATAGCACGGCATGAGTCCATGGTAGGACACAGGTCTTTTCTGGGTACGATCACACACCACACAATTTATGTTGAACCAGAAAATAAGGCACCACCACCCTAGGGCAACGTATCACACACATCCTCATGAACTACAGGAGGAGGAGGAGGAGATGCGACCAATGATCGATGCCGCGCAGTTGCCCCATGGTGCCCGACGGCCCACATTAGCAGAATGGTACTTGAGGTGTGCTGGTCCTTGGGGCCGTCCCCATCTGCGCATCATGGCCGAGCCTCTCCACCAACGGCGTAGGAGCAATGTTGCACTCAGTGGCCCCGCCCCCCACCAGGCATCCCACGAACAGAATAAAAAGGGGGCGGGGGTTGCCTGTGTGTAGGCCTGATCAGGTCAGTGGTCAGTGGGGCAACGCAGACAAGGAATCCGCGTGCACATGGAAACAATCACAGAATTGGGGCGAATTGAAACGGAAGAGTCAGGGAACACATACATGACAGTGACATGGGGTGCGGCGGCAATGGTCTGCGGAGTCATCTTACTCATCTTCAGCCCCTCGTACCTCTCGTAACCCTTTCCCACTCAATTTGTCTGTCTCATCAGATTCGCAAAATTGAGGCAAGAAGTCAGCTCCTTAGGCCCATTGGCCCTGTACTGAGTACCTGTCAGCACCCAACGCGCACGCCGGGCAAACACCCCCTCATTATCTGCCCCATGGAGGGCTCTTGGCCGACCACCCCACTATTGGCGGCGGTCGTATTGAAAAAACAAAGACCCCTGCAGCAGACCAAGCTGCCAACCACCGCCGTGGTCGCCTTGTTCGAGGCGATCCCCTGTTTGGGAAGACTGGTCGTACCCAAAAAGGGGGTCGAGGACAACAACGGGGGCTGGGGGCTGGGAACTGGGGTGCAGAGTGCCGTATCAGCGCCGGGCCCCATGTCGCTTGCAGCGCTCGTTCCAGTGCGCCCGGCATTGGGCACCGAACGGCGCACATCGGGAGTCAAGCCGCGGCCGTCCCGCACCAAGCGCAATATTCACGCACAAGGACAGCGCATGGGAAATGGGTCCGCTTGGAGGAGCGACTGCGGTCGTCAGCTCAATGACGGTGGTTGGGGGGACGAAAGACGGCGGGTTTTGAATCAACAGGAAATGAAAACACGCGATGTGCGCTGCGGCTCACTAGTGCTCCCCCCATGACCCGTTCGCGCTGTCTCTGAGACGGGCCGCTGCCCTGAGGCGTTCAGATTGGGTGCAAAAAACACGCTTCGGATTAGTTCGCGCTCCTGTGCGATGACGCTCTTTGCGGGCGCGCGGGCACAGGGAATAGGGGGTCACTGATGGATGAGGGGGTGTGGGCGTCGGCAGGGGCACGCCCGCTGCACACTGCACTCGTCTGACGTGCAGCGCATCCAAACCCGACGCAGCACCTCTCAACATTCGTCAGGACCCGAGTGCAACAGGAACCCGGTGGGCCACCCTCCAATCCGCCCCGCGCTCCCGCCAACGGCCGTCGGCTAGTCTCTAAACGGCGGTCGGCCACCGCTGGCGGGGGTTGGGTAACCGTTTCCTTGTCCGCCACACGGCAACGTACACCATCGCGGTCGTGAGTTGGGACCCGTCGTTGGGGTACACAGTGCCTGACCCTCCCGCTGCATGTTCGGCAAGACCCGCCCCCTGCACGCGTGGCTGCAGCACAGAGGCTCACAGTGCATGTCACGGGGGAACAGGCAGTGTGGTCCACAGCGACCGGCGTGCCGCTGCCAGTGGCCGCAGTGCCGCTCAGGGCAGGACAGACGTCGGTGGTCCGATGGAGGGTGGAAGGCAACCCACGGCGATCTGCTGCTCGGATTCCCACTGCGCTGTGCTTTGCTGATGGCATGGGTCAAACGAGGGTGAAAATATGCGCAAGCACAACACACGAGAGGCAAGCGTCGGGTACAACCCGGGGCAAAGAAAAGGCATCGGTGCAGGGCGTTCTTTCACGAGAAAAACTCCCCGAGATTCGGTTACGTCCAAACCCGGAGCTTTGCTGCCGGCGGATAGCCACCGATCCCCATCGGTACACTCCGCACACGGTGGAAACTGAGACACCACTTTGGTGCTTCGTATCCACGTTGCACAGGTAGTCAGCGTGCTGGCAAAAAGCTTTGATTCTTATGTGCCGTTTCGAAACATACCAAAATGGCCCCAAGGGCACTGATTTTCGTCTTTTGGTCGAAGGGAGGTACCACTTTGGGCCGCCCTGCACTCACAATGCGTTGGGGTGGGAGACGGAAAATGTTGTCGACAGGACCACAGTCCCTGGACAAGATGGCTTAGGGAAATGTGCACCCAGCGGTTACAAAACGGGTTGGGCTGTTGAGAAGCGGGCTAGGGTCCGTAAACGTGAAATTATATTTGCACGGCAGCCATGGCGACAGGCAGCGCATAGCCTCCCAAGTAATAAACGACAATCGTAAGTTGCTCATTTGGATGGCCTGTGGCACAGGGTACCGCACGATCCCTTGAGCCCGTCAGGACTACGCCTCCGGAGCGGATCGGGGCTCCTGCGCCTGCATCTGGGGATTGCCCTTGTCCGAAGGGTCAACGGCTTCATGGATCGAGTGGCGAATCAGGCGGTCCAAATTGATCCCCAGGCGCCCTAACTTGCGGGTGGTCACGGGGTCGTGCTTGGCCACATTCACCAGCGCGCTGAGCTTGACGTATCCGTCCCCAGCGCCGGACAGTCGCTGCCGTAGATTGTGCAGCTGCAGCTTGAGCACCGCCTGCTTCATGCGGCTGGTGTGGAACTGCTTGCGGCTGTTGTTCATGGCCACGTTGATTCTCAGAGCCTGCGAGTGTGACGAAGAGATGAAGGGCAAATGGTGAATTTTTGGGGGGGGGGATTCAGGTCATGGCAAGCTGGCGAAGCCCACTCACCAGAAGGGACTCGAGAAATCTCTCGGGATCAAGGATCAGCGCTGTCCGATGCCTGAGGAGGGCCAATCTTGGAAATTGGAACCCCTGTCGTTGGTTAGGGGGTCAATATCGAAGGAAAAAATGGAACGGGACCCAGGTCGAGATCGAGGCACGGTGGTGACTATAGGCCAGCCGAATTCGCCCACCACGGTGCAAACAGGCCCAAAACGGTGCTTTCAGGGGCCAATAACCACCACCGGGAGCGCCCAGTTGGCGCTACATGGCTCCCCATGGGTATATGTGTTACTCCCATTGACACCAAATGATCACCCAACAAAAGGCCAAGGGTCCCAAGGGGTTGCCGGGGGTCACCCCAAAATTGCGATTCTTCAGCCAACCCATATGCCTGCTTGAAAACGGCACAGTCCTCACCCGTGGGGCCCCATAGGAGGGCCAATCTTCGAAGGTTGGAGATGGCACCTGTGGCCCCCGTCATTGGTTAAGGGGTCCACATAGAAGAAAAAAGTGGACTGGGACCTGGGTCCAAATCCACACACAGTGGCGGCTACAGGCCAACCAAAAAACCAAACCAAAAACAGCAACATTTTGGGCTACATGGGCTACCCGATCTACATGGGCCCAGGGGCCATTACGTGGCTCCCCATGGGTGCTAGAATACCCATATTGTCACCCAATCACCACCCAAACTCATCCTCGAGGCAATAAAAGGGTTTCCAGAAAAAACAAATTGTCAAACATTTTCAGGTGCCACAAAATAGCCTAAAAGCGAACAATTTTAGGGCTTTCGGGGGGCCTATGGCCGGGGCTGCATGGGCCTGATGGCCACTATGTGTCCCCATGGGTGCTAGAGTATTAATCACCGGACCCAACACATGTGGGCCATTTTAGTGGAAACAGTCATGTCGCGTATTTCACTCGGCCATGACCAGCCCTAGGCAAGGCTAGAGGCTGTAAAAAACGTCCTTTTGTATCCTAGCATGCACATACTGTCCCAACATCCCCCCGTTGCACACCTCATAGTGGGTACCATGCAGTCACCAATGTCACCCAAAACTCCGACAAAGCAAAAATGGCTGAAAACTGCACAAACTGCATCAGCGCTCATCCCAACCCGCCCACAGAAACCCTATGGAGTCGGGACCCGAAAACACTTTTTCAACTCACAATCAAAAAAAAAGAGCAAAAGATTCGGGATTTTCAACCCCCCAAAAAAGGGGGGGGTTCATTTTTTCGGCATTTTGGACCCCCCTCCTTGACCCCCTCACCCCACCCCACAAACAAGTGGGTTTCAAGTGGGAGGGATCTAGGGGGGGCGGGGGGGGGGCAAAAACTCATTGGGGAATGTGTTTATTGGACAATGATTTTACAAAGGGGTCAAACCAACAATTCAGCCCCTTGGGGTAGGGTATGCGAATAAACCCAAAATGGGGGGGGGGGGGTATGTGTTTTTCCATATACGTGGGCCTGCGTGGTTTTGATCTAACAACCTCTGCGGGTGAATTTCAGCCGACCTAGGCCAACCTGAAAACAGCCAAGTGCTCACTGGCAAGGGCGTATAGGGGGGCTGACCGAGAGTTACCCGGAGTTGGGCCCTGGGACCCCGTCATTGGTTAGGTGGTCCACATAAAAGAAAACAGACATTCAGGACCTGGGTCTAAATTGACACACAGTGGCCACAATACGCTAGAGCGTTTTGACCCCCCCTGGTTTTCTCTTGCACACCAGAGTAGTGTTTTGATTGCTTCCAACCAACCCCCGGGCACCAGCACGTCCTTTGTTCAGGAGATTTGTTAGTTGCTATCAGATTTCTGGGATATGGAGGTGATAGCATTACCCCCAAAACACCCATTTGTATGGGCGCTTGCCTGCTGCTTCGACTGTGTGCTATGCGTGCTGTACAGCAAGCATCCCCCCCGCCGTATCATTGTGCAGTGTGGCGGGCATGACTGCCGGTGCATGCGATCAGGCATGGCGCTGTACATTGTACATCGGCACACAAGAGCCTGCACTGGGTGTTGTTCGGGGGGAGGGGGGTGGGGTTGGCATAACACCTCGTTGTGCTGCTGTCTGCAGCTGGCGGCGCCTATTGGCCTCTCGCCACTTACTGCTGCCCTTCACTTGAAGCCCCTCCCTCCGCAGGCGGCGGCACCCATCGGCCTCTCACCCCCTTGTGCCCCTGCACCCCCTTCCTTTCCCTCGGGAGGTAGTGCCAACGGAGCCCCCGGACTGTCCCTGTTTCACTGCTCTGTGCCGCGTCTACACGGAGGAGGGCAAACACCCTCGCCGTTGGCCAGGTGCGTCCAAGCGGACAACCCCACACCAGCAGTGGGGGATCCCTCCCCAACGGCGGCTTTTTTTTGGGGGGGGGGGGGGCAGACAGGCCCTTCAATGCATCAGAGGATGGGGGGCCGGGGGGGGGGGGGCTGAGGGACTCGGGAAGGTCAGACTGAAGCTCAACAACACCTGCAGGCGGCCCTGCAGCAACGGGTCACCCTCCATCTTCTGGGCAATCTCGTAGTCGTCCAGCAGCCCGTCCCCGTCGGTATCGATCTGCGCCACGAGCTCCTTGATCTCCTCCTGAATCTCCTGCGACAACGCCCCTTCGGCCTTGTCCATGTCCTCGGGCGGCGGGGCGGCTCCGATCAGCCACAGGAGCTTGCGCTTCAGCATGCGCTCCTCGCGGTCATGGAAGGCCCCGAGCGTCCGGTCCCAGGGGTTCTCCTCCGCCTCTTTCTTGAGGTCAACCTGCGTTCAAAAGAGGGCAGAGGTGCCGTGCCTGCGCCAAGCCGCCCGCATCGTCGGCGCCCACTGATGGACAGGCCCAAGGCAATGGTCGGTCACAGGCCTTTGCTTGGTGGGGGCGGGGGCTGGGGGCGAACCCCTGCCCTTGTGGGGGGATCTCAGTAGGATCCAGCCCCACATGCCCGTTAGCTCAGTAGGAAGGAGTCCCGCCCTATGGGCAACTGAGTAGGACCCAGCGCCATCCACAAGGCTCCTCACTGGGAACCCGCCCTGGACCCCCCCCCCCCAACTGAGCAAAGGCCTGGGCTCTGTCAACAATCTCGCATGCAGGTCGGCCATGGAGGCTGGCGAAGCCCGCTAACTAGAAAGCACTTGAGAAATCTCTCGGAATCAAGGATCAGAGCTGTCCAATGCTACGATTGACCCACAAAGCAGTGCAGTAGCGGACGTAACACATAAGGAGGATGAGCTAAATCCGATGCCAAGAAATGCAGCGGGAACTGCCAGGCCTGTAGGCATCCCAGTGTGCGACTGGAGCAAACGAAACAATCTACCCACCACAGAAAATGGTGCACATTAGACCTAATGTCTACATTGGTCGCGTGTGGCGTGGGCCAGCCCAAGGGCAAGGCACCCCAAGCGATGGGCCACTTTTCCTGGTCCAATTTCCGCAATTGTGATGGTGCCGGTTACATTCGGCAGGAAGGTGGCAAACTCCACGCATTCCACTTCCAGCCAGAGTTTCGTTGTGGCTGTACCCCCGTGGGGAACGTCTGTACCACCAGTGCCGCGGGGAGCACGGGGCGGGGCTTGCGTCGACGCGCGCGCCGCCCCCGGTGTGTGGTGGTGGTGGCGGTGGGGCGTGCCGTGTGGCGCACGCGGTGGGGGTGAGCAGACGTGTGTGCCGCCCCCGGTGTGCGGCGTGGGGCGTGCCGTGTGGCGCACGCGGCGGGGGTGGGTCGACGGGTGTGCCGCCCCCGGTGTGCGGCGTGGGGCGTGCCGTGTGGCGCACGCGGCGGGGGTGGGTCGACGGGTGTGCCGCCCCCGGTGTGTGGTGGTGGTGGTGGCGGTGGGGCGTGCCATGTGGAGCACGGGGTCAGGGCGAGGGCTGGTCCAGGGATGTGCTTATCCAAGGGGGCGGGGGCGGGGGGGCCCTGGTGGACCCCCACACCACAGGCCAAACCCCCGCCCCCCCCCACCCAAAACCAAAAAAATTTCCTCTGGGGAAAATGGAATTTTGAATAGAGCGCCAAAAATGAGAGGCCCATATCCCCGGCTACCCCCCGGGTCCCGTCGGCCGGGCACTAGGCACGACCCTGGGCTCTGGCACGCTGCATAGGGGGACGGGATGCCTCGGCCCTGTGAGCTTGGCGCAGCCCAGCCACGGGGCAGACCGCAACCGGACCCGCATTCGTGTCGGCCCTTGGGGACGCATCGGGTCGCTGGCCATGACGACACGAAGGCCGCGTTTTCCGGGCGCGAGGGGCACGCTCACGGCTTCCCGGCGACTTTCCCTGCGACCACTGCCCTCGTTCTTGGCAGACCCCAGGGACTGCCCCTCCGTGGGGGCGTGGGCAACCCGGCCTTGGAGGCCCGCAACGGGCGGTCGTGCTAACTGAGGGGGTGTCTGCTTTACAGAGTCGGTGGCAGGGGGTCCCTGACAGAAAAAAAGAAACAGAAAAAGAAACCGCCTCCGGTACTTGTGTGTCTGGACTGGCTGCGGATCGACGGTGGATTGGCGGTTCAACAACGGCGGTTGGGGGTCATGAGGAACAGGGGCTGGGCAAGGATGCATTAGAAGGGAAGGGACCTCGGAGGCGGCCCCAGAAGCGGTTAGCCGGGCGGTTGGAGGAGGTTGCCAAAGCGGTTGGGGGCGGTTACTGTCGGTTGCAAACGCCATTGAAGCCGGCACTTGGCGTCAGGGGGACAGTGGCTGGGCACCGGCTGGGCGCCCTGAAGGGGGGGGGGGGGGGCACCCCCCCTTCCAATTCATTTTTGGGCTGGGGGGTCTTTAAGGGAAAAAAACCCTCCTGAAGGACTCCCCTGCATGGTCAGTGGCAGGGTGGGCAGGGTGTTCAGCAAATGGTGGCTGCAAGGGCTGAGGCATTGCCTGAGCCTGGGCCTGAGGGTACGTTTGCATCCAGATCCATGTGCCGGCCATCTATCCCACCGCTTAACCCCCAAACATCACTCCCTCCTCCAGCCCAGGCTACATAGCCCCTGCCGTCTTGGCGGCCCACGTGTGGGTGGACTGGCTACATCACTCCTGCCTTCTCGGGGGTCCCCAACACAGGGACAAAAAATGGGAAAGCCAGGGGACAAAAAATGGGAAAGCCGGGGGACAAAAAATGGGAAAACCGGGGGACAACTAGAAAAATAGGGGGAAACTTTGCCCAGCGCGCTACCATACCCTCCCTGTCTACAAACTGCCAGCTGCAAAGCGCCAAGCTTCCATCACTTCCTATTTCCGTAAGTAGCTAATGCACAAAAAGAAGAGGCATGCAATCGTGATGTTCCCCATCTTTGGCCTAAATTGCTTGTCAGAGTCCAAGGTGCTCCCTATCTTTGGCACACTCCATGGAAACCCCCCGGTGGTTCCTCTTTTGGGGCTGGTTCTTAATTTTGGGCACGGTTGTTATTTCGGGGGCGGGGGTTTACGCGTTTGCAGGGTTGGAGACAGGCTATTGCTTAGTGACCCCGAGGGGGGGGAGGGGGGGCTTTGGGGCCCCGGCCAGCCCCGGCCGACCCGCCCCCCCACATCAGAGAAATTTTCCTCGTGGGAAAAATGACATTCATTAAAGAGGCCGGACATTTGAGGCCGATTGCAGGTACACAAACTGTTTTCTGGCCTCTGACCCCCCACCCCCACCCCCAGGGGGCAGGGTGTCCGCCACACAAAGCAATCGCCCGGTTGAAGAAGGCCTGCCCTCGACTCCAACCAACAGCCCTCACAACGCGCACCTGCTCGTGCAGCAAATTGTTCAACGTCTTGCCGTACTCCTTCAGCGTCTGCTGGGAGAGGTCCAGGTCCGCCTTCTGGGCCCCCAGCATCGAGGCATAGTCCGGTCTGGGCCCCCCGGGGAGGGTCGGGACCTTGCACTTCACCTGCCGCGGGCTGGCGCGCACGCGCTTTGGGGTCTGGTGGCCGTCCTCGGGGATGGACCCCTCGGTGTCGATGAACTGCTGGCGCAGCAGCTGGTGCAGCGGGGCCTTGCTGCGCCACTGCGCGGGGGCGTTGAACGCGCGCGCGGCCGGCGGGGGGGGGCGCGGCGAGCGGGCCATGGGGCTCGACCCGGACGTGGGCGAGGCGACGGAGGGGGGCGAGTCCTTCGCGTAGTCGTGGACCAACTTGGAGCTCTGGCGGCACATCCGATTCTCGTCAGGCCGGCCGGCGCTGCCCGGCGGCGACCCGATGGCCATCCCCACGTTTCTGACACGCATGAAGTGCGCAGTGGGAGGGAGTCGCAGGGGCCAAGCGGCCCAAAAGGCGGCGGGGTGTTGGGACATATTTAACGGGGCATCGGGGCGTGGGTTGTAGGCCCTATGGCACTGCACTGCGTGTACTACATATATATATATGTATATGTAGTAATATATATATATATATATATATATGTATATGTGTGTGTGTGGGATGTAGCAATGCATGCATGTAGGCAAGGAAATGCAAAAGATTGAAGGATTGAAGATCACATGAATGCACCAGAGCATGATTTTTAAGTGCCGTGCCCATTCACTCAACGTTCCGGCCATCTATCCCACCGCTTAACCCCCAAACATCACTCCCTCCTCCAGCCCAGGCTACATAGCCCCTGCCGTCTTGGCGGCCCACGTGTGGGTGGACTGGCTACATCACTCCTGCCTTCTCGGGGGTCCCCAACATGGGGACAAAAAAATGGGAAAGCCGGGGGACAACTGGAAAAATAGGGGAACACTTTGCCCGGCACACACTCATGCATGATTCCCAACATCTCTCTCCATCTGCCAAGGATGCGCCGTGCGCGCACCGCGCACCACTCGCACGGCGAGCACACCCCGGACGTCCTGACTCGCACCCCCTCCCAACATGGCCCCTCGGGAGAGCAAACGCTTCAGCCACAACAACCGCACAAACAACCTCCCCCCCGCGCCCTTTAATACAATGGGCACCCACACCATAACCTTCAAAAGGACCTTTGGCCTGTCTTGGCCCTTCGCGGGCGCAGAGGTGCCCGGCGCGGCACGACTCATCCCCACGACACCACAACCCCCTCCACGTGAAGTCGCCAAACAATCGCACTGTGCGCGCCGTATTAGGCGCCCCCCTCTTGACCGCTGCGCAGGTGAACCAGCACCCCTTGATGCCAGGGAAGTATTAAAAAGGGGGTAGGGGGGGGTCCAGGACCCAAAATTTTGTGTATCAAAAATGGCCCGTCAAGACTTTCCCTGTTGTAAATTTCGGTTTTTCCCACGATGGTCACCTTGGTCTGGGGTTGGGGGGGGGGGGGGGCACAAGGCCTCAGTGTTAGGCTGTTTGCCTTTGGCGGCGCCTATTGGCCTCTCGCCACTGCTCATTCTGACCCTCTGTGGGCCCGAACGTGTTTTGGTTGTGTCAAAGAAGCCCCTGGATGACTTGTCCTGTTTGATTACTCTGGGGTCGGCTGTCTCGCAGATGGGCTGTTGCCCGTGCCGTTGACCAGGTGCATCCAGATGCACACTCCGAGTCCGTGCGGGGTTTGCCGACTCCAGCACTGACTTGTGCATGCTGGGGTGTGCATCTGCAGGATCATTTTCCTGACAGGGGCTTCTAACAACCACCATGATTCTTTCCCTTTTGTCCTTTCCTTTGCCTCCTCTGCGCTCTGCACCGTTTTCGGCGAGTGCCGTCTGCCCTGTCCTTTTATCTCCCCTTGTTTGTCCCTTTCCCCATGCCCGGTTTCCTCTGGGCCCTCCCTATTCTTTTGGCCCTGGGGGCCAGGGGCGGGGGGATCCCTCCTCCTACGGTGTACGGCCATTCTAATACTTCCCTGGTTGTTGCCCTCGTTGCCCCTACCCCCCTCAGCCGCTGCACCTGTTGCTCATGCACCCCTGTGCCCCTCCGGCCTGCTTTGTTCCACAGCATATGGCACCTCCATGGGCAAGGCGCCTGAGCAGTGGAGGGGCACAGGGCCAGTGGTTGTCAACACCCCGGCCCTGACTCTACCCCAAAGGCATTCCCATACCCAACATCAGCCCCAACCGCTTTCACAGACCCCTGTCTCCGCTCTGCAGCTGCTCGGGAATTGGCCTCAACCCCCCCCCTCCCCTTCTGTTGGAGTTCAGTGCCCGTGCCTCCGTATCGTTCAGGGCCCTGCATGGCTGCAGACCTTTGGTGTTCCCTGCCATCCGCGTGCTGGGGGTGATTGCTGGTGCTTTGAACGTTTCTGGGGCAAGGGGGGCGACAACACAAGGGGAGGGGCACGGGGGCACAGGGGAACAGGCACAGGGGGGAATGGTCAAAGGCCATGGGGGCATCGTGACGCAGGGGCAAATGGGCAGAGAGGCACGAGGTACCACACAGGCCGCCACGGCCGCATGCAGGCAGCGTAGGGGCATAGCAGCACGGGCTGAGCAGGGGCATAGGGCAGTGACGCATGCAAAGTAGAGAAGGAGGGCGAGAGGGGGTCTGAGACCCGAGGGTTTGTGTTCCCAAAATCGTCAAAAAAAGTTTCTTTCATAAAATGTGAATGTTCCCCTGAGAAATCCTTTGTAGGACCCGGGGGGGGGGGGGTGAGGAGGGGGCATCAAATGGGCGGTAGGCTGAGCTGGACATCCCCGCCATAGACACTTCCGGCCATTGTTCTCCAGCGACTTCAGCATCACCGTGTCTGGGGTTTGCCGGGCGACCGTCCCGGTGCTTCCGCCTGTGTTCTTTCGAGCCCGCCTTCCGTTTGTGTACCAAAAAATGTCCCAAAAATCTCTTTCATAAAATTTGATTGGTCCCCTGAGGAGTTCCTTGACAAGCACAGGCCGTGTTGGCCCCCTCCCACCCTCTGTATGCACGTCAGTTGGCGATCCGGTGGTGCAGCCCCCCTTTGCCCGCTGCCTGCCTACCCTCCAAGGAGAGTACAATATGTATTGCATGTATGTATATATGTGTGTATGTATCTATGTGTACCGTATCTAGTTACTCCACTACAGTCCCTCCCTCTCCTCCTTCCTTGCACATCAGCTGGCGATACAGCAGTGCATCCCTTCCTCGCTAGCACGACAGTTGGCGATCCTCGGTGCACCCCCTTTGCCCAACCCCTAGCCTACCCGCCCCCCTTCTATCCCAAAGCCCTCCTTCCTGCTGTTTCTTCTCTAGGTCCTAGCAACAGCGGAGTCCTCCCGCCGGCAACCAGGGGAGGAGGCGGCACCGACAGGGGTAATTGGGTCCCCGCACATACCCGGCAGGCGGTTCTCCCTGCCCTGCCCTTGGACAACACGTACCCCTAGCCACCCCTGTTTCTGCAAATGGTTAGTCGGGGGTTCAACTCCCGCCCTCTGCTCCTTCCTTGCAGTGCTAGTGGTAGTGGGGTTACCAAAGAGTGTAATGTCTGTAATATATGTGTGTACGTATGTATGTATATGGGTGTGGGGGTGGGGGGGCGGGGTGATAAAAGGAAGACGCAAAGGGGGACTGTTTGCCTGGCGTGCACCCGGTGCATGCGCGGTGCGCTGCCTTTGTATTGTCATGGTATTGGAGATTTCAAAAAGGTATAACATGCCCCCCCTCTCCAGAACAATATTTTGAGAAAAACAGCAAGAGCCGGAAAAACTCTGACTTCGCGTTGGAATCACCCCGCCCCCCCCCCTCAAACGCCCATACATTTAGTTGTGATGTATACCGTTATTGTGCTGCAAATCCTCCCTCTCCTCCATCCATGACAGACAGCGATCCGGCATTGCGGCCCCCTTCTCTCAACCCCTTGTCCGCCCTCCCCCCAGTCTCCCCGCCCTGCTCCCGGCCCCAAGCCCTCCTTCACAATAGTTTTTCTCCTGCAGGTCCCAGCAGCAGCGGAGGGGGGGGGGTTGACACCAACACGGGGAACCGGGACGCCGCAGGTACCCGGCAGGTGGTCCTCCCTTCCCTGCCCCAACCGAAGATGTACCCCAAGCCAAACGTGTTGCCGCCAGCTGAGTGGCCGGCGCGGTCAACCACCTGCACTACTGAGTAGGGGGTTCAGTTCCCGCCCTCTCTCCCTTCCTTGCAGTGCCATTGGTAGTGGGGTTACCAATGAGTGTAATGTATGTAATGTGTGTGTGTGTGTGTGTGTGTATGCATGTGTGTATATATTTGGGTGTAATGTACACCATTACAGTACTGCAGTCCCTCCCTCTCCTCCATCCCTGTTCCCCTCCCGGCCCCAAGCCCTCCTTCACACTGTTTCTTCTCTTGCAGGTCCCGGTAGCGGCGAGCCCTCCCCCCGGCGGAAGGCGGAGTCGGCGACACCGACACGGGGAACTGGGACCCCGCAGGTACCCAGCAGGTGGTCCTCCTTAGTGGTACTTGAGTTACCAATGAGTATAGTGTATGCATGTATGTATGTGTATGTGTATGTGGGTGCCATGCCTTCTTTACTACACAACCCCCGCCCACTTCACACTCCCCCGCCACCCCTACACACGCACCTCAGTATGGCAGAAAGAACAGACAGCCGATCGGCGGGCTGAGTGGCTTCTTGGTCCAGCAGCACATGCACATACACACTAGGAGGCGTGTGCCCCAACCCACAGACCGCATGGCTGCCAGGTGAGTGAGATGCGCCTGAGCCCGGCTTTACCAGAGGGGCAGCCCGTGGGCCCATCAGGCCCTCTTCAGACTGGGAAGGATAGCCCAAAGCCCAGAGCCCCCCCCCCTCCCCTTCGGATGACTGTCAGTTCCGCCCCAACCACTCCAGTCTGCCGCCCATTACCCCCCAACCGTTTTGCAACCGCCCGTACAGCTACTGAAACCGCTCTCCAATCGCCAGCAACTGCTCCGGGACCTCACCTTGCCCTCCGTCCCCATCCAGCTCAGCATCGCACAGGGCCCACAACCACCACGCCCCCTTCGCACTGCCAAATATGTCCCAACCAGGGAAGTATTAGAGGGCGGGGGGGATGGGGGGGGGGATGGGACCTAAAAGTTTGTGTATCAAAAATGGCCCAACCAGATTTTCCCTGTTGTAAAATTTGTTTTCCCACCATGGTCACTTTGGTCTGGGGGGGGGGGGGTCCAGGGGAAGGGGAGTACCCCTACGGTGTACGGCCATTCTAATACTTCCCTGGTCCCAACCTCTCCTGCCCACGTCGTCCAGCCCCCCTGAGCCCTGTGCCCCAGAGCTGACCTCTCGTACAGGTTCTGGTTCTTCAGCATCTGCGTCTTGTTCTGCCTCATCTCATACGTCAACAGGTCCCCCGCCTCCTTCTCCACATCCGTCCACGTGTCCATGCTGAAGTTGTAGTGGTCCAGCGCCGCCGTAATATCGGGATTGCCTTTGACGAACCACAAATACGATGGGGTCGCCTGCGCGGCAGCCTCGCGCGCTGGGGCTGAGTACCTGTACGGGTTGGGGGCAGTCATCACGGTCCCGCATTTTTGGTGCAGGAGGATATGGAGCTGCTTCATGACACTTGCAAGCTTTGCAGGTTCCATGCGCGGGAACGCCTCGTTCCAAAAGGCGTCCAGCTGCTCATGCTTCCACCGGACCATCCCCATAACATCCAGATTCTGCTCGCGGAGCAATTCTACAATGTCCTGGGCTTGCAAAGGGTTGAGGCCGGCTTGCTGCAGGATAGCCTCATCCTCGTTGGCGTCTGTCGATAGCGGCGGGTCGCCAGGGAAGCTGGTGGAGTGCCCGGCGGCGTTGATGGCGGGCAAGAACGAGCCAGACATTTCGGGAGGGTGTCGTTACGGCATGTACCACGGCGCACAAAATGACATCAGCCAGACACAAAATCTAGACCCTCCTGAAACAGCAGCAGGTTGTATGGCTGAGCGCTCCCTGCTTCCCCTTGCAATGCGTCTTTTGGGTGGGATTTGAGGTCCTACACCCACTGTGTCAATGCAGTAGGATGTGGAATGTCTGCGTGTTCTTGACCAGTGCATGTGGTGTCACGTGTGATCCATCGCGTGTTGCATCGGGGTCATGACTATCGGGTGCACTGGGGCAGGTGTGACGTGTTGTGCATCGCATGTGGAGAGTAGTGGGTCGCGCTGCGCGGTGCACCTTGAGTTGCCGCGTTGGAAGTGGAAAGACATCTGAAAGCAAGGGGACATGGGAAAATTTCGGCGGAAACGGGGGGGTAGATGGGGTAAGTTGGGGGCAATGGGGCAACCTTGGGGGGGAAGGCACATCAAGGAAATGTGGCGAAATGCGGCAAACTTAAAGGCGAGGGGGGTCCGGAAAAATGGACTGGCCATAGGGGCATGGTGTAAATGTGGGGTTGGTTGAGGGTTCAAATGGGGTGACCAAAGAAAACATGAGCCTAGTAGTAATGACAAGGTATCCTCCAGAGGAACAAATATCCTCAGGGTCCACCATTTGCATATTGCCACGAAGATCCAAGTCGAATATTTCTTCACGATCTCCATTCAAGACGATTTCTTTCCTGGCTTCCAAAACCATGTGGGACTAGCCCATTTTTACTTCAAATTGGTTGTGACTTTCATTGGGACATAGTCGGTCCCGGTATGAGGGAAAACGGTTTGCACTATGACTGCAAGGGAAGAGGTGGTAAAACATTAGAAAATGGAGCAGGAAAGATGGCGTTGAAATGGGAGACTAGGAGAAGATGAGGGCTCAAGAAAATGGGATTAGCCTTGAAAATTGGGGTGACTAGAGGAACACAGAGGGTAAGGGAACTTGGGGGAATTTCGATTGCCCAAACCAGGGTCCTTCCTCCATTTGGCATTTGGAGGGAAGGTCCACCACTAAGGTCTTGTTTAATTGCGTTCACAACTGCTTGCGATCGCATGGATCGGGACTAATGATCTTTGTGTCGTGTCGTGTTGCGCTATGCCGACTTGGATTGAAAATAAGACCTTTTTCCGTTTCTCCTGAAACAAAATACACCCATGTTGTAGACGCGGGCTTCTCTCCCTCTCGATTTTTCATTTCCTTCCTCATCCAACATGACTTGCTGCATCTTGTGCCTTGACTGGTTGCGCAGGCATATACTGAGTACTTAGAAGCCTCCCGCTGCACTGTGCGGTATTTCATCCTTCGGTGTTTCATTCATTCATTCAGTGGCGGCTTATACCCCCGCCTGAGCGGTGGTATAAGTCGGTGCTCTATGGGACCTTGAATAGACACCCAATCACTTCCTCTGCTACCCTTGGTTTAGGGCACAAAGACATGCAGGAACACGGCTGCGCGGCGCTAACAATTTCACAACAAAAGTGTTTGCGGACGGGACTGTGCAGGATGCATCCATCAACGTGTTATGCGCACAAATATGCACCATGTATGACACAACCCACGTCGGTAACCGCAAGGGAGAGGGATTTCCGTGAAAACAATGACACACCGAGGGAAAGGCGTTTTGCGCGTGTACCCCAATGCAATTGCAATGGAAAGGAAGTTTTACTACAAGGGGAAAAGGTTTTGCTCGTTCAAATGGTAAGGGAAAAGGTGGCATATGAAAACCGTGTTACTTCCTTTGTGTAGGGTTGAGCTAGATCATGCGCAACGAAGGCACGCCAAGCACCACCGCCTTGCACAAAAAAGACGAAAAAGAAAGAAGAACAACAACCACTTAAAAAGCAACGAGCGAGTTGTACGCCACAGCAATGATACAACCCGGAAAATGGGTTTTGCACCACAAGGGAAAAGGGTTAGCGTGACTACACAAATTGGACGAAAATTGGACGAAAATTTCACTGAGGGAAATCTGGACTAAAATCGGACGAAAAATGGACAAAAATCGGACGAAAAGTTGACGAAAATTGGGCGAAAACTGGACGAAATTTTCGCGGAGGACAATGTGGACGAAAATTGGACGAAAATTTGACGAAAGTTTCGCTGAGGGAAATCTGGACTAAAATCGGACGAAAATTGGACAAAAATTGGACGAAAATTTCGCAGTGGAAAGTTTGGACGAAAACCGGACGAAAATTGGAAGAAAATTGGACGAAAAGTGGACGAAACCTGGACGAAAATCGGACGAAGCCTGGACGAAAATCGGACGAAACTTAGACGAAAATTGGACGAAAACTAGACGAAAATCGGACGAACACTGGACGAAAATCGGACGAAACCTGGACGAAAATCGGACGAAACCTGGACGAAAATTGGACGAAACCTGGACGAAAACCGGACGAACACTGGACGAAAATCGGACGAAACCTAGACGAAAATTGGACGAAAACTAGACGAAAATTGGACGAAACCTGGACGAAAATCGGACGCAACCTGGACGAAAATTGGACGAAAACTGGAGAAAAATCGGACGAAACCTCGACGAAAATCTGGACGAAAATCGGACGAATACCTGACGAAAATCCGACGAAAACTGGACGAAAACTGGACGAAAATCGGACCATGCACTACCCCACCACCCTTGTGTTGGGAGTGACGTTATGTGCTTAGGGAAGCAGTTGGTTCCTTTTCCTAGGGAAACCCATGGTGGTTCCAAAAAACCTTGGTGCTTCCCTAAGTGTGCGTTTGGTGGCCGGGAAATAATTTTTTATTGGGCAATAGGGCCTCTTGGTCCCTCCTGAAATTGGCCTCCTTACTGGGCTTTCCACCACTGTTGGTATGCTCGTGCCCGCCCCCATTTCGTCGCTCCATTGTCGCACTTGACGCAGTAGTAGGAACAGTACTCGAATGGAGGCAATGGAGGCAGTGACATCCCATGGCCCAAAAGCACACTACAACGTGGATTGTACACATACAAACATGTAAGTGGCACAAATTCTGCAGGTATAACCCTGCATGATACCCCTCGGCACACTGACAGGCACAAATCGACGAATTCTTAAAATCCGCATATCGTGCAGGTAAAAACGCATAGGGATGTAGGTCTCCCTCAGGGCTATCAGAAAAGGTATAATTCTTATGGCATTCTCGCCCGCGTACTCGATTAACTATAATGTCACAGGTGGTGGGGTAGTGCATGCCTCGCATCCCTCTGCGGCCCGGAGCCGCCCAGCGCACGCGACCATAATTATGGTAGAATTTTGGTAGGTATTTTCGGTCGCATGCGCTCTTACGGAGGAAACGCTGATGGAAATCTGGACTAAATGGGACCAAAATGGGACGAAAATTGGACGGAAATTTCGCAGAGGAAAGTCTGGACAAAAATTGGACGAAAATTTGACGAAATTTTCGCTGAGTGAAATCTGGACTAAAATCGGACGAAAATTAGACGAAAATGGGACGAAAATTGGTCCAAAATATGGACGAAAATCGGACGAAAACTGGACGAAAATTGGACGAGAACTGGACGAAAATCTGGACGAATATTGGACGAAAATCGGACGAGAATTGGACGAAAACTGGAAGTCAGAAAGAAAATCCCGTCTCTTTCGAAAACTTTTGCACAATGCGGCTCTTGGGGCATGGCATATAGTCCTGAGCGTACGGCCGTCTAGGCCACGGTGCCGACGGATTGTGTATCGTGTCTACAAACCAACCGCACAGTGGGCATGCGTGCGCTTTTTTTTTTTTTCATTTTTCATGTTTCATTGGTCATTGGTCTGAAACTTCTTGGTTACTGTTCTATCCAGGGTGCATATGCACAATTTGAAATGGAAGGACACAGTGAAGACATGATAACATAGTTGAGCACTCTGCTGAGTTGCTGCATTGCATATTCGCAAATACGGAGTACGGTTCGGTTGCAAGTTGTAGCTTCTTCTGGTGAGAATCTTTCGTTGTTGAACACTGACCACACAAAGAGTGAGATCGCATTCACACAACTACCCAACTGCGCGCTGGCAGCAAATCCGACAACGAGCGATTTGTGCTCTACCCACTGACCCACGTAGTCAGGTGGCTTTGGGACCATGGCAGAGCACATACAATGCCACAAACGTTTTGCTGAAGCTGCAACACAGGAAAGAATGCTTTCGCAGTAAGTCCGTTTTACACCAGTGCGTTCCGGTGCATGGTAATTCTACACCACTCCCTTCAATTGTGTGAAGTACATCTAGCCTCGGTGGCTACACGCCGTGTACCTTCAATCACGTTTCTGAGATGGCAAAGCATTTAGGAGTATTAGTTCCACATGTGAGTATTAGAAGTGGTTTCTTGGTTGTTTCACACCTCATATGTTTGGGCTTGCTTGAGCGACTATCCTTTAGGTGTGGCGTAGGCCTGGGCATTGCAAACCGAGCACCTACAAACCATGTGCCAAACACGGCACGAACTCCGTGGGGATTCGCTTTTGAGGCCGAGTGGTCTCCCACCTAGAACAATGCAACAAAGCCCCGAACCACGTGCAAACAAGCGTTCGTGGCGAGCCGAAGTTCGTCGGCGGCGTGGTGCAATGAAGTGCCACAACATTTCCTTGCAATTTCAGGCTCAAAACCTACCAATGGGCTACACCAAAGGCCTTGAAAAACCTTGAGAAAGGTACTTGAGTCTTTCATACCAGAAAACCCGGTCCTTTTCGAGGAAGACGAGGAAAAATTGAAACGATAGACACAAAGAGGATCCAAACAAAATAGGAAACATCCCGAATGAGACACAAGCGGATTCCAATGTGCACAAGAAGAGCGAAGCTTTGTTGACACTGTCCGGAGCAGGTGCTCATCGCCCCCATTACAAGACAAGCGCGAAGGCAATCCCGACCATCCGTTGAGTTGCATTTCCTCTTGCCATATTCTATCGCAACGATGGTGTGTTGCATACACGTTGTCAAAAAGTAGTCTGCAAGTAATTCGGATTGCCCGAAGAAGGGACGCGTGCTGTGCAATGCGGCGGGGTATTGCGGCATTGACCATTAATCCAAGATGTTGCACGCAAGTTGAAGGACTTCCTAATTGCATGCCCTGCGCTGTAGAGATGGACGGGGCCTTTCTTGTATGCATTAGTGGCGGTGTTGCTCTAGCAATCGCCTTGGATGTTGTTTATCTTGGTGACCGTCGCGTTATGGTCAAGTTATGGCATGGCACTTGCATAATCCCCCCCAAAAAGTAATTTCAAATTATCGATATAACGTAAATACGGAGTGAGCAATGAAACATCCGGATTTGATGGCTTGTGTGGTGTAAATTACATTTGCCTTTTGGGACCATGTGCTGTGTGATCTTGGGGTAACTCCTGATGGCGTAACCGGGCCATGACCATGTTCGTTTGTTGTAGTCTTGCAAGATGCAAAATAAATGGGTGCATGCAATAGTGCTTGCCTTAGTTCTTGTGGCCGGAGTGTGCGTTTGGTCCTCCTTCGGCATGAGCAATGATTTGGTGGTGGCGATCCACATGGGAGCGCACGACAATACTATGGTCATCTCTAGAGGTATCCATCCTCCCATGTGTGCACATACTCTACCGTTGTTTTCGCAAGTGGGGGTATGAGTTGTGCTCCCTCCCTGGGAATCGCACCAAGGGTCCTAGACATGCGGCAAGCACGCGGGCCGCTGTACAGCTTATTGGGCAGGGCACTTGGCAATGGCCAATTGCCTGCATTGGCCCTTGGCGCTGGACCAAGACCCTGCTGCTCCACATCAAAGCCCATCACCTCGAGCAGTTTTTTGCGCACCAAGGGGTAGTGACAAGCACTCCGCTTGTTGGACTATGCGCATTTAGCGTGTGCCCAAAGGCCCCGACCCACAACACAACAATAATGACAACACCCACCACAGCTCATGGTGACTGCACATAAAGCATGGGGGCATTAAACAGGGTGGACCTCCTAGCCATCTCCCTGACCCCTCCCCCACCAGCTCTTGGTGGCACTGCATGTCAAATTGCTTGCTTGCGAAGGAGTAGGTGATGGCCGAGGAGCTATGCGAGGTGAAGCTTGGGCCCGGGTGCGGTCGGTCGGGAAATAGGCCACCTTATATCTTACCCAGTTAAAAGCCAAAAAAAAATATTGCGTACTCAAAACCGGCCTCAAATTTCCGGCCCCTTGAGTAAATTTCACTTTTCCCCGAGGAAAAATTCTCTGATGTGGGTGGGCGGGTCAGTCGGCCATTCAAAACCCCAAATCAACCCCAGTCAGTAAGCTATTGCCTGGTGCGAAAGCCACCAAAGCAGATGTGTTGGACATTCAGCACAAAGCAAAGCAGAAAGTACACATAAATAAGATGTATGCCATCAGTACACACACAGCCTCGAGAAGGCTGGCCCTTCTCATGAGAGCCATGCAAGGACCCCAAATGATCATTGGTCATCTGCCAGTGGCATCGTGCGATGCATTTAAACTGTCTGCCAAGGCGTCTGCACTACCCATCGGTCGGTTAAGGGCCCAAGGCAGCAATTGTGCTGCATCACAAGAGTTCCCTTGAGGCCGAGCTGATGTCCTAGACATGTTGTGACATCTTTGCACATCATGCTTTTGCATCGTTTGTGGCATTTGTCGTCCCCCTGCCCCAGATTTCATGCCAAATAATGCCCAGGGCCAAAGATCCAACTTGTATTGGAGCTGGAGCGAATCTTTGGGGTCCGTTACTTCGAGAAGAGCCATGACCAGGAGCAGTTCAAAGATCAGTGGAATCGGGTACATGTCACATTCCTGCATCGCCATATGCACTGCCTTTTATGTGCTCTCTTGCAGTCCCACACTCTGCGCAATGCTGTGGTCCCAGGGTGTAAGAGATGTCAATGAGATGTCACACCAACGTAAACCCCACCCCCCACTTATAAACCCCCCGGTGGTAGTAGCATTGTGGATTGGTTGAGGGTGCGGGGGGGTGGGTTATAAGTGGGGGGGGGGCTGATAAGTCCCTGGGTGGCATGGATCCAGACACATTTGCACCTTCAGACGTCATTCATCTTTTTGTAATGGAAATTGATTTGGACCTATCTGTGGGAGTTGTGAATATTGTTGAGTCATTCAAGAAGCGTGGCTACATCTGACCTACATCTGATGGTAGCCACATTGATTTGAGAGAGCTGCCCGGTTATCAATATGATGCCAATGATTCATTGCTTTGGTTCCAGCCGAAGCGTGCTCTTGAGTGTGAGAATGCCAATGAGCAGCACCCTGCCAAGAAACAGGCACAGGCTTCATTGATGCAGCTCTGGCAGAAGTAACAGATTCCCGATTGTTGGCAATCCATCCGCTGGCATTTCTTGTTCTATGCTATGTGTGCTGAAAAGGGGGGGTTAGAAGTCCCTGGGTGGCAGGGATCTCAGGGGAGGGGGGGTTTAATTGTTGAAACCGGGGGTACGTTTTGGCGGGTCCACCTGGTTCTTGTCGGTTGTTAAACCGCCAAGGTTGCTTGGTCTGTCTGTGTGTGCGGCACCCGCTTGGACTGCATTTGCCGTCTTGTTGACTGCTGGCTGCATTGCTGGGTTTCTCCAGGGTCTGACCTTTCCATCTAGTAGTGTCCAAATTGTTGCATATCAGATTGTGTGCTCAGGAGATCTGTCTTTTCTGAGCTTTGGCCGGTTTCTGTTTGTGACAACTGCCCCAATTGTTACCAATGCCCCACATCCAATGGCCCTGCAAAGGGGCAGCACTTCACATGCGGCGCATGCGGCGCAACTATCAAGGCAACCGGGGGCAATCCGAAAAGATAGAGAGGAGAGCACAGTGGGCAGTGTGAAATCATGGGAAGCGGACAGCCACCTCAGGCCGCCCGAGCGCACAGCGCACCTGCGGTGCAAGTGTCTCCTCAAAAGGCCCTCTGTACCCAATCTTGTGCCTTCTCTCTTTAGGCCTTGGAAGTGGCAAGGGGCGTTGTAACTCCGGGCAGTTCACGTATGCCAGTGCTTATCCTCATCCAGCCAAACTTGTCGTTGGCAAGAGAGCAAGAGTGAGAGGCAGAGCAGGAGGGAGTGCTAGAGTGGTACTAGAGCAGTCATTGGGTCGTCCTCTGTCGATGAGTACTTACTGTCAGGACAAAAATTAGAAACATGAAAGCGGACAGAAGGGTGGCATTTCCATATCCGATTTTGTCCCCATAGAGCAAATGTTTATCGGGTTGAACGTGAACCCTGGAAGGAAATGATGCTGGTCGTAGACTGCACGAATATTTGTGCAACGTAACATTAGAACATCTCACATTTATAGGATCAACCCTCTGATTTGTGGTGCCAACAAGTGGTGTCAAGCCGTGACCCTTCATGAATCTCGGTGCCCATGTTGTCCATGACGCGGGTACCCCCGTATCTGCGAAGAACTTGAGGTGTCTCAGGCCGACAATGTCATGAGTAAACGCAGATTGTGCGTTGGGTCGGGCCCAACCACCAGGGGCACCAAGATCTGTGTGAAAGAGAGAAAGACAGACAATAATGATCAAAGCGGACGGAAGGGGTTCCCTGTATTTCTCCTAATTTGGATCCAGATGGTACCTGGCCTTCGTCTTTTGGACATGTATACTGCTGGATTGGTAACCGTTGTGGGCGCAGTCCCTTCGTTTGTTGCACAGCCTTTGGAGCGCTCCCTGCATGGAGGCGGACCCTCATACGCCCGTGAGTTTCCATGTGTCAACCCGGGCAGCTGTCGGCTTCCCTGTGCTGTTGCATTCTGGAAAGCTCAGGGTGACAATTGCAGCACCCCTCATGTTGTGGGGATGCTTTCTCTGGTGGGGTGCCGTTGTACCGAAGCCACCCCCTGGCATTGGAGGGACGCCCAGAAGCAGCACTTGCGAGGAGAGAGAGAACTGTCCCATCCTCACCAAGCAGAATATTTTTCCCCAAAGGCTCGCAACAAGACATGTTAACAAGTTATTTCTAAAAACTTAATCCAACGCGTACACCCAGAAGTACCAACCGCATATTTATTTAGCCTTTGTGACAACCGCCCCAGTCCCCACCCGCACAACACTCAGCCTTTATGGAACACACCCCAGAACACCCTTTCCTTCCACATACACAGGCCTTCACAACCACAGTCAGCCCAGAGTCACCTCCACAAAACACACACTAGTGTCTGAAACAGGAAGTACCAACTGGCAAACCTACTCCACTTGTGACCGTACTCCCCCCTCCCCCTCCTCAAATGATTCTCCTGGGGGTTTGTGGTGCGTTTGGTGGATTATTGATGCCTCTAACTCGGGGGTGTGAGGCCGAATCCCTTTGCTATGCTCCTCACAAGAGGGGAAGGGGGGCCAATTGGGCTTAGGAGGAAGGTGGCAGGGAGGTGCCCTCACCGGAAGTGCCTTGTGGTCTCAGTCTTTTGGTGCCAAGGTTGCTGTCGGCTGACCGATGACCGGCAGCAGTTTCTGGTTAGGCCGGCGCTGTATTATGCGGATCCCAGTCTATTTCTGTCGTAAGCCCATTCCCAATGCCAATGCTGGGCCTTCACGCTTGTGTAGTCCCCCTGCACTTCAAGAAGGCTATTTTCGTCAGAACCTATGCTAAGACGTTGAAGCCGTGGATGTTGTTGTCTTTGAAGCAGACCATTTCCGCTGACCAGTGGCTTGAGCAGGCCCACGAAGAGAGCCACGCACTGCATGCCCTCTATGACTCAGGCTACTCCTCCGGATTGATTGTAACGGTGTGGATTCCCCCGTTCAGGCCCGAAGAAGGGCATTGCAGCTGCAGCAGGCCTTTCTTGTATGGTGTGGGCATCTTGTATGGTGTGGGCAATCATGTAGATGTATGGGGATGCATGTAGATGCATGCCAGTGTATGGGGATGCATGTCGATGCATGTAGGTGGATGGGAATGCATGAAGATACATGTAGGTGTGTGTTGATGTATGTAGATATGCAGGGATGCCTGGTGCATGGGAATGAATGTAGGTGTCTGTAGGTGTATTCGGGGTGGGGGTGTAAGGAGCTGCATGCAGATGTATTCAGGGCATGGGGGTGCGTGTGGATGTATGTGGTTGTATGGGGATGTATGTAGGCGTAGGTGATGGGAAGGCATGGCGTATGGGAAGGCATGTAGATATATGTAGGTGTCTGGGGATATCTCTCGATGTACGGGGATGCCTAGGGACATGGTGATTTTTGTGAGCTCTGCGGGACTCCGACGAGATCAGGTAGCTCAGTAGGTTGGTAGGGACGGGTACAGGGTGCCAACCAGAGGCAACAGAGGCTTTTGAGCGCTGCAGGCATGAACGCCCTTTGAGTAGTACCTTGCAGGCTTCCATCCACAAACGTGTCAGCGTCACCCCAAGGGCTGGGTGTGGAGCCGGGACCTGGGTAGCACCCCCTTTCCGGACCAGGGCGACGGACTGGGGCCAAGCGCAGGAGGCCGTGGGGAGAGAAGCTCGGCCATGATGTGCAGACGGGGACAGCCCCAAGGATTATCACACCTCAAGTACCATTCTGCTAGTGTGGGCCGTCGGGCACCATGGGGCAGTTGCGCCGCATCGATCATTGGTTGCATCTCCTCGTAGTTCATGAGGACGTGTAGGTGTACGAGGATGTGTGTCGCTCTTGGGGGATGGAGGTCACTGCGTGGCAGTGCATATTGGTGTATTGGGACCAGGCCTTTTTTTGGTGCCTCGCACACCCCCCTGGGGGGGTGCCGTGCCTGCCTTTTTCAAAATTTTGGGTGCCTCCTTCAGATGGGACCCCCCCCTCCCTGGGGTTGGGGGTGGGCCAACAATGGGTTGGTCGTGTTGAGGGGAAGAGTTAAATTTCCGGCGCCAAAGGCGCCGGAAATTTTTTCTCCTGTATTTTCCTTTGTGTTGGTCAGTCAGTGAGTGGGTGTGTGCCTCTTGGGTCTCCCCCCCCCCTTCCCCCCGTGGGGGTAGGTCAAGTCCTGTGCCTGCGTGCCAAAAGTGGGTGCCTACCTTCCCATTCTGCCCCCTCCCCCCCCCCCCCCATTGCTAACAAGCCCTGATTGGGGCCGGGTGGGTTGTATGGGTTCGAATCAAACACAAACGGGGGAGCAGATCGACCTCTGCTGTCAATGTCACGAATACTCTGCATGCTAGGGGCATGGGACAGCAGTTGTTGCAGAGCCAAGGGTTTGTGCACTCTACCGCGGGTGACGGCGGGCGATGTATTGCCCTTGCTGCCTGCCACGTCACACGCGAGCAGAGGCATCATTTGCCTGTGAAATACGTGTGCACTCGGTTGGGCTCGCATCCTTGCGTGGTTCCTGTCACTACTTGCTGTGCCAAAGATTTCTGCAGCCCTGCATGCAGGCCACTTTCCTTCGAAGTATTTTGAAGTGTCAGCATGTGTACGAGATTTACGGAAGCTGTGTTCAGTGTCCTTGTGCATTGCACGACATGTACAATCACAGTGCGAATGTTGCTCCTCACAACGAATGTTTGTCTGTTTCTGGGGCCATGATTTGGTGTCTTGGTGGGTCCATCGGATCTGGAACAATCCAAGCAGGGAATCGTGAGCATCACAGGCTCCCCCCAGCCCCCCTGTCCCCTTCCCCCTGCCTGCAAACACGCTGCGACCCTGCCCAGTCACTGCCAGCCATCAGTTACATGGGAGTTGGACATGGGGTGGTCGCAGTTGCCTGCTTGCCCGTGGCCGTGGTCC